>WBMZ01009013.1:0-42789 GCA_013400975.1 Atrichornis clamosus
ACTATTTCAGTCTCTGACAGATGTTGACAAATCTCTGGGTAAGTATAGGTATATAATATTAAAAAAATGTAGTACAGATACTGCTTTTCTGTGGAGAAAAGGTTAGTATGTCTAGAGCTGTAACCTTCTTTCTCTTCTTTTGTCTAGGTTTTTTTTTCACTTCCATAGCTTTTATTGCATTAATCCTAGCTTTCTTTTGTGTGTCTGTTAGCTAAAAAACATTTGCTCTATACTTTTAAGATGCACTGCTTGCCGTGTGCTTTTTTGCATAGCTAAAGACAAGATAACTCAGTTATTGTAATGAATTTCTTCTCTTTCTGAAACTTTTTCATAAAGTTAAATATTCTAAATAGTAGAGTTGATAAACTGATCCTAAAGTACATTCTTAATTTTTAAATGAAAGATTTCTACCTTAAGACTGGAAATCTGCATGTCAAATCCTCCATACTAAATATATTTCAATTATCCATTCCTTTACTGAAAAGATTTGTCAGTCTTCCTAAATATTTCCTAAATTTTCTACAGCAAAGAGTCCCTCCTAATAATAATTATCATTTATACCTAGGGCTAACTCCAGATGTCTTCAGACATTTATACTCACATGAAAAATTCAGGTTTTAAGTCCTCTGGAAATATTTAATGCTGCATAAAGCTACATGGATAAGGCCTTAAAAAATGTGGTTGAAAATCTACATATTCAAATTCATATCTTGTTTTGCAGCAAGGCGATGTCAAGGCTGCCTCACGAACTTCTAAAAAGATGAGTTCTCAGATACATGTAAAGAAAAATTACATATGTTTGGAAAAAAAGTAGTCTTTGGTGTTGTTTCACAGTTCTGTATATGGAAAAGATAATGAAAATGAATTATCAAAATCTGAAAAGGATTCAACATGGCATAAAATGCAAGGTTTGGATGTTGATTAGTGTCACTTGATGTCACACGAAGCTCAAATTCACTAGTTTTAAGGCATGTATCAGTGTTGGCATAGCATAATTTTCATACCATCACTTAATAGTCTTGAAGCGTAACACCAAAAAATTCAGATTTCTTTAATCCAGCTTTTAATTGTAGTCAAAATTAATTTCTGTGCCAGTAATGGGATAATATTATATCCATGAAACTACCATGAAGATGCAGTTCAGTGGTACTATGATCAGTATTAATTTTATCAAGTGATATCACCTACATGGTTTTGTATAAAGAAAAGTGTTAAGTAAAAACATCTGCTATTATATTCTTCGTTAATGTATATAAACCAGAATAAGATATATTTTTTGCTCTGCATAATAAAATTTTATAGAAGGAACACAATCACACAAGATTGCTTGAAGATTGAGAAAGAATAGCAATGGAAAAAGTTTTGTATTATGTCTTCAGTACTTTTCTGAGACAGTGTTTCCTTTGGGACATTTATAACATCTGTTAATGTACAATACCACATGGTGCATTCATATAATGATTTTGTACTTATTTAAGTAATGGAAATTTAAATACTGTCATGTCATATTTGGAAATGATCATGTGATGAGACTGTTCCTTCATTTGTCCAGATTGCTAGCCCTAAGGTTCTTACGTGAACAAATCTAATTTTGTACTTAAAT
The DNA here is from genome assembly GCA_013400975.1 of Atrichornis clamosus. NCBI lineage: Eukaryota > Metazoa > Chordata > Aves > Passeriformes > Menuridae > Atrichornis > Atrichornis clamosus. The sequence goes on from WBMZ01009013.1 coordinate 1,604, forward strand.
AACTACATCCCTAAGATGGTTTAGTTTTTCATGGTACACGTCCATAAGATTATGCAAATGGTCTCCCTGGTTTCATCTTTCAGAAACATAAATCAGCAGTAAAGAACCACTTACATTCTTTTTGTTATACAAATTAAAGACTATTCCTCTTCACATCAAAACTTTAAGATATAGGGTAGTGTAATACCAGCATAATTAGAACATATAAAGTAGTAGACAATATAAATAAATATTATATATGTAGACAATATAATTATATATGTAATCAATATAATGGAGAAGAAAACTGCTGCTAATTAAGCATTTGCAAAATACGTTCCAATGTGAATTTTGATAATGAAGAAAATAGATACAGAGCAAAACTGCAGAAAAAATGAAAGCATTATTTTACAGTCTCTTTTCCACTGTGAGAGGATGAAGTGAATTTGTTTTGCCTCAAAGCATCTCAGTCCTCTGTAAGTGAACTTATAGGTGATGTCTATTCAAATCAAATTCAAGGAGGGAAAAAAAAGTCTTCCAAGTAAAACTTAAATTCTGAAAACTATTAACTTAAAAATGAACCCTGAAATTTTAAGTGGAACAATTTAGTTAATTTGCTTGCTACATGTAGAAGATGAAAGGAAAAAAAGACTTGCAAGTCTCAGTACATCTATTTTATTCTCGGTCTTCACCAACAAGATGTCCTTTGTGATTAATGAAAGGGTTTCTGGCGGAGAAAAAAGCATCAGCAGTGGATGAGGATCAAGTAAGGACCACTTGAGCAACCTTTACTCATAAAAAACCATTGCACCTGACAGACTGTGTCCTGTGGTAAGAGAGATGAAAGATGTCTTCGTGAAGCTATTGCCTATTATCTTTGAAAGGTAATGGAAATTAGGGGAGTCCCTAGTAATTGTAAGAGGGCAACTGCCCTGAGTTTTTGTACTGCTACATAGTTCTGAACAAGATGATAAGTTTGCTATGAAAGAAACCATAATTTATCAGAAAAGAGGAAAAAACAGAGAAGAGTGAAAAAGTGTGATGGAGAGAATGTATGTTGCGAAAATCTCACCCAGAGCATGGAATACAGTATGTGTATAGATGATTTGAAAGATGGTATGTAACTCTATGTCTATAAATATAGACAAAAGATTATTTTTAAGTTCATAGTTTAAACAATGTTTGTAAAACAAGGTAATGTTTTACCTAATAGCTTAGATGTGAAGGACAGTTGAAGTTTTGGGAGCACGTGATAGTATGAGAGCCAGAGGTCAGAATAACACTGAAAATGAGTAAAGTTCAAAGAATACACACAGTGTGAAGATATACTCATATGACAGAGGGAAAGAATGAGATTAGAAGAATCAATGAATGCCTCACACATTTGAAAAAAAACCAAACCTTCAGATGGCCAAAGATCTTTTTTCTGGTACTCAAGAATGCACCCCTTTTATGTTTTCAGTGAATTTCACACAGTATCTCAGATCTCATTGGAATTATGGAGGCATTTATTTCAGTCAGATAAAAGTGAAAGAGGGAGAACGAATAGCTAACCTTTAAAAAGGTTATACATCCATTTAAAAGCTATTTATGCTGCCAGTTTTACTTAGTCTGAACATGCTTCACCACCCTTGCCATGCTACACACTTTGTAACCTCCCATTAAATTTTCCAGGCTTTCCTGATCTGATTGCTACTGGTAGTCGCTTACTTAAATATCTCCCAATTTCCTCCAGTCAAAGAATAGAGTTTCTGCATAAAATTACTAAGCAAGTAACTGATCAAGAAATTAGAAACGCAAACAGAATAATTCAAATGCAAATTAATTTAGTTTTAAAGCCTTGGTCTAAGATACTTGAAAAAAGACAGGTTTATAGCAATTTTCAGGCTTAGAGTACATAGTATCAAGCCTCGTGAGGTGAGTGAGTATCAGAAACATCCCTGGGGTGTTCAGGCAGGACCACAGTCATGAGGCAGAGCTGAGGTCAATCCAGAAAAACAGTCCACAGATCAGGATAGATGGGGCCAAGTACTGCTACAGCTGAGCTGGAGATCACCAAGACTAAAACATTATTCAGATAACAGTTGAAGAGACAGGCTGAAATGGGGCTTCTGGGCCCATGGGTAGGGTGCGTAGGTGAAGGTCCCAGGTGTGCTGCTCAGGGACATTTAGGTTTTACTGGTGTCCTCAAACACTCTACATTTCTCTTTGTCTCTAATCCAAATCTTAAAATCACATAATTTCTCAACTGGCGTTCTATACACATGGCAACATAAAACTAATTTTAAGAATAATATAGATCTGCTCAAATCTTAGAGGAAAAAAAAGAGAAAAGGTTATTTTTGTTCTACACTTTATTAATAACTGCATTAAAGAGGCAGCATCATCAACAACTTTAAGCATATTTCATTAACATTTATTTCTGGCGAATAGAGGGGTATAAAGATATTAGAAAGTGCCCAAAGGAGGGCTACGAAGGCAGTGAAGCCATGCAAGGAGCAGCTGAGGTCTCTTTGCTTGTTCAGCCTGGAGAAGAGCAACCTGTGGGGAGACCTCACTGTTGTCTTCACCATCCTCATGAGGGGAAGTGGAGGGGCAGGTACTGATCTCTTCACTCTCGTGACCAGTGACAGAATTTGTGGGAATTGCATGAAGTGTCAGGGGAGGTTTAGGTTCAATATTAGGAAAAGGTTTTTCACCCAGATGGTGGTTGGGCACTGGAACGGGCTCCCCAAGGAAGTGGTCACAGCATCAAGCCTGACTGAGTTCAAGAAGCATTTGGACAACGCTCTTGGGCCCATGGTGTGATTTGTGAGGCTTTCCTGCGCAGAGACAGGAGTTGGACTTTCAGTGATCCTTATGGGTCCCTTCCAACTCAGGATAATCTATGATTCTGTGATTCTATTTGTTCTGAATTTAAGTTCTAATCTATATATTTTCATAAAAAAGTTTTATGTCAAACTACAGAAATGAAATTGGTTTTAAAAGAAAATAAGTTTTAACATAGACTGCTCCTCTTGGCTATTTAAAACTGCAAATGCAAGAGGAAGAGGAATGAACCTTTAACCCTAGGGATATGGCTCACATCCATTGCTTGAATTGGCTGGTACAAACACTTCAAAGATCACCCTTTGCAGAGCAGGCTGGCATTGCCTCTATTGCCACAGCAATGTTCTGAGTCCAGAATAACTCCAGACATAATGGCTATTTCTGTGCTTTTCCCATTTTGCGTAACTACCTTGCTAATATAATGTTTGAAAAGGACTCAGCAATTGGCTAAGCAAGCAGCTCCCAAGCCTGCACAATGAACAGTGGAGTGTTCTCATGCCCTAGCGTACTGCCTAGGGGGATTTCTTGAATCAGGAGAACCTCATAAGAGCCAAGAGAGTGGCCAAGAGCCCACAGCTTGTGTGACAGTGGCTGAGGAGACTTGTGCAGGGCCAGTGTCTCAAAGGTGACTGTCTAGGATATGGTTCCAGACTTCTTTCAGTGGTGCCCAATGACAGGGCAAGAAGCAATGGCCATAAACTGAACCAGAAGTTCCACCTCAACAGGAGGAAGAACTTCCTTACATTGAGGTAGCAGAACACTGGAAGAAGCAGCCCAGGGAGGTCCCAGAATCTCCCTCTCTGGAGACATTCCAAACCCACGTGGATGTTTTCCTGTACAACCTGCTCTAGGACACCCTGCCTTGGTGGTTGGACTAGATGATCTCCAGAGGTTCATTCCAACACTAACAATTCTGTGATTCTACAAGTGCAAGTTCTTATGATTAAAACAAACAACCTAAAAAATGTGTGGTAACTTTAATGCTCATTCTAATACTGACTCAGGCTCTGGTTTTAGCTAAGTCATTTTACTTATCTAGGTTTTCCTCTTAGCAGAGACAACCTATTCATCATTGGAGACAGTGTTAGAATGAATACTTAGGTTTCAGCTAGGAGAACACTAGTATTTAAATAGTTGTACATTCTCATTCAAAGTAATATAAATTGTGTTAATTTTTAAATTAAAGCTGCACTGACACAGTGATGAAATATATACACTTCATACTGGAACACTTTGAACGTGGTAAGAGATAGTCTAAATGCATCCCTCAACTGTGATAAAGCAGCTGATTAAAAACAAAAATATGGAAATTGATACAAAATAGACTCATAAGTTATTCATGAAGAAGCTTAAGGGAAGTTGTATAAACCAGCTAAATGTGGACAAAGTTATACAAGTAAGAAAAGTAAGAGAGAATGATAAAGGCAGATTTTCTTTGGGTTTGAATCTATTGAATAAAAAAAAAAAGGGTTCCTTCCCTCACAAAGTAAAGGAGATTTTTGTATTTAACACATAGGTCTGTGACTTTTGTGGTATTTTATATTTTTTATATTTTTTCTGTTCACATATAAAAGGAAGGACACAAACAAAATCACTCTCTACATCACCTGATCATATAAACATCAGGGAAAGTATAAGCTTAGTTACAGCATAAGGTTTTTCTGGTGCTTAGTTAAATGTATGTTTCTCAGTCTGAACAGCACTGTGATACATCAGCTGAAATTACAATAGACATCACAGCTTGGTGTTAATGTTGTTGAAAGAATTTCTGAAGCAATTCTGAAGTCAAGAATGGAATGACGCACTGAACAGTTTGGCATGAGTTGTGATTTTGAACATAAAATTTTCAATAATGTAACAAAAAAGAAGTAAAATCTCATAGTTAATGTAAACTTGATTGATCTCCTTTCTTCTTTATCTTCTTCATTCCATGGACCTGACCAGAGTTTTGGTGCAGTTCCCCTTTCCTTTCAGCCTGACTCCAGCTTCTCGTCTCCTAAGTATCTAACTGCTCTCTGACTCTTCCATTCAACTGCATATTAGCATTCATTGCATAGCAAAATGGGGTCAAGAGGGAAGGGAGTGTTCAACAAAGAGAGGGATTAGAGAATGAGTGTACACCATCTCAGTTACTCTGTGGTCTTGTACATGTCATTGCATTCGTATATGCACCTGACAGCAAACTAACAGAGAAAAAGTCATCAATGACTCAAGGTCAAGGAAAAATTCTACAATACACATAAACAGAAACAATTTTGTGGCAGTTTATGGCTGAACTTTAGTGAAATTTATGCAAAATATCTTGCATATAATGCATTATACAACCTCTTCTGAGTAATATTGCAGTCTTGATTCAGACAGTGTATTCATATCCTTAGTAACACCAAAAAAATCATGGACCAGGTTTCTAAAATGGAAAATGATCTCAGAATGCTTTATAAGCTATAAAGCCATAATTTTGTATTTCAGGGCTATGACTAAATCAAAACAATCTGAGATAGTTGTATGAGTCTCAGGAATTAATATATTTCAGTACAAGGTTTTTGAGAAGGTAAGATAACATTGCCCTCATTTGAAAGAGAAACAATGTCTGCACATCAGGAAACCAAAGATAATTATGCACCAAAGGTATATTATAGCATTATAGTTATTGGGGAAAGGACCACAGAAGAAAGGAGAAAAAGTAAAATCTATAAGGAAAAACTGACACTATAAAAACAATAAAAACTTTAATAAATGTAACATCTATATGGAGTGCTTGCTAAGCATGCTGTTATGTGTATATATGTGTATATTTGTTTACATATATGTACGTACATATACTATATATATGCTGTTAGGAAGATAGCTCAACCATTTAAATATTTGTTAATTTCTTTATATTTGTCCTTTTCTTACATTTGTCCATTTCTTCAGGAAACATGGCTTAAACATGTTCCTTAAAGTGCGTCCTAGTAAAGGAGTAATGTATTCTGGGATATACAACCAAAGGCACCTCTTATTGCTTAGGACCATACTTAGAAATTTTATTAAGAATTCCTCAGTTATAATGATTCCTCATATATAACTATTTTCAGGGTTCAACCGTGTACAAATGTAAAGGCTATGAATATCTCTTTAAAAAATCTGGATTTAATTTTGCTGTGCAGATGATGCATGACTCAAGCTTCATTATCAGACTGGTCTATTTCTCTTACAACATATGTTTTACTCACTGACTTCCCCCATCCCCACCACCACTCCTGTGCCCTGGTTGTAAATTCAAAACTATATGTTGTCGCAGGAGTCATTAAAGTAATTTTAAAGTAAATCTGCTATTTGACAAGCAGTTGCACTGTGACTCTCCCTCAAGACTGGAGTGACATGCTGAATTGTTTGGAGTGAGTTAAAATTCTGGACACAGCATTTTCAATAATGGGCAGCTTAGGCAGCATTTTCTTAGACATCCATATAAATAAGATTGAACCCTTTATATTGCTGGTGGTTACTGAAGACCAGCACAAGTCTTTGAAAACATTGGTGAGTTTTTTAATTTGTAATAATTTTCCAGAGTTGTAGGAAGACATGCTGCATATTTTTACATAAAGGTTTTTAAAAGTTGTTTAAAAAGTAATGTTCCATTTGAGAAAGATTTAAGAAGAATCTTAAAATTCAGAACTCTAATCCTCCACCATTGTGTGATAAAATCTAATGGTTTTGAGTGTCAGAGAGGGAAGAAAGCTGTGACAAGATCTTACATTTTTACAGTGAGATAAACATGCTTTTATTGCTTAAAATATTTAAGATTACATTCCTGCTTGTCTTGATTTTACTGCTTAAAGATATATGAATCTAATTTTTATTTCTTAGGTGTTTTTTACCCCATCACACATTTAAGGTCTGAGACTTAAAAGAGAAAATCTTTGTTTTTCCTTTTGGTGTAGATAATTTATCTACTGTTTCATAGAAAATAACCACACCTAAACTTTTTTATGATCATCTCTTACACTACACATCATCCCTTTAAGACAATCCTTCTTGTTACACTTCCCTATGGATGTGTAGGAATCTGACTGAGGTGATGATTGCTGTTAATTAAACTAAATCAAAAACTAAATAGGGGAGAAATTTCTGATGAAGTTACATCTTACAAACTCTTACAGACTAGGGGGAATAATCCAGTTGCCAATGTTCAATCCGATAATTCCTCACTCTCTTTCACAACTGTTAGAAAACATATTTGAAGATCCAAATGTTAGCAACAAATGGTGTATAAGATCAAGGCATAGAGAATACAGTTTTGAAACATCAGTAGGAAATCATAATGCTTCTATGCAAATTGGTTCTTTTATATTGTTTTGTCTTAATGGTGTGAATTCTGTGACCTTAAACTTCCTGTCTATAACTAGATTTTATAAGACAAAACAATGTAATTTCTGATATTTGAATAACAAGATTTCTTACAAGTAGAAATTTGAATATTTCATAGCAATTTCTGGAATTAAAATAAGCTTTTGTGCTTTTCTCTTTTAGTAATGTGAGACCATGTAATTTGGTCAATGATTAAATTAATAAACTGAGGACTGTGGAGGAGGTGAGTATATTTCTTCTATTTTCCTCATAATAATTCTTTGATCTCCTAGTACTATATATACCATTATTCAAAAGTACCAGAAATGAATGTGCAGCAAGAGTATAGCTTGGCTGTACAAGTGTATCAGCAAATGAAACTTGAGTGAAATGGAAAACTATAATACAGGAGCATGATGCAAAAGTGCTTCACAGTGTTCAGTAACAATAAAGCAGCTTTGAAAAGTTGCCAGAAGAACTCACAAACTGTGGCATAAATACCTCTGTCCTTATTGTAAGACTAACACAGAAATGGCAGAAATACAATATACGTGTCAGTGAATAAATTGTCCTTGTCTGAAAGATTTTTTTGTAAAGCTTTGCTAGAGCACTTCAGAAGATAAAAACTTATGTTCAAACTATGCAATGCCAACAGATTATGTGCATGTAATACCAGGGGAAATAGTCAGTTTTCCAGTGAACACTAATTGTGTTCATTCATTTGTAATAATAGTGCAATTTTGGTGATACAACAAACATTGGGGAGTTTTTTGTTGTTTGGCTGAGGGAAGAGGGTTGAGAGCAAATTGTGGACTGTTATTAAAAGTATGATTTTTCATCTTCTTCTTGCACTGTGGTTTTAAGCCCAGGTGGAGATGAAAGAGTACGCAGCTGCTGGCTCAAATCCCCTCTCTTTCCCCCTCACCCTGGTAGACTAGGGAAGAGAGCTGAAGTACCAGGACATCTTGTGAAACATAGTGATGACAGATTTCATATTCTTCTTGATGGCTTATTTTAATACTGATTTTCACTAAGGGAAGTTGTTCCTATTTTGCTCTAAAAAGGAAAATAAAAACCCCCAAACAAACATAACTATAAAATATTTCTTAATTAAATGTATCTGTATCTTGCTTTCCTCATATTTTTCAGCCTGAATGAAAGCACTCAAATAAAGGATCCCTGACAGTTCATGCTTTCTCAATGTGAGTGAGCTCACTAGTTTTGTTCTGAACTACCAAAGCTACCATTTTACAAAAAGTGTCTGTTACAGGTGGGACTAGTCCCAAATAGCATTGACATAAGCCAATCTGTGTCTGCTCCATGGCCTTGGAGCAGATCCCTGACCCTTCTATTTACCATTGCAGGCACAGCGTAATGCATATTCATAATTTCTTTTTATGGAAGAAAATCTGACCCATTAGCATTACATGGAAAACAATCCTTACGTAAAATAGAAATTGTTAAGAAAACTCCCCTATCACTCTATGAAAGAAGCATTTCACTAACAGATGCCATCTGCAAAATAATGTAGCACCCTCCAAGCTCCAGAAGAGAGAGACGTTCTAAATGTTTTCTAAATGTTTTTCTAAATGCCTCATAATTCTCTTTACTCTGGAATTTGCTCCACTGTATATTTTTCAGGTGTTCCAGAAAATCCATACAACTTGAGTGTCTCATCAGTCTTGTAAATCAGATATTTTTAAGTGATAAACAAAGTCCTTTAAGTGTGGAGACTGAATAAGGAACTTGGCAGCTTGGTGCAGGCAACAGTGATTAGTGGTAGACTTCTTCCATCAAAAGACACTTTTTTTGTTTTTTTGTTGTTTTTTTTTAACAGCAGACTGCAGAGAAAACCATCTTTCCTTTAACACTGGATAGGAAGGAAGATTTTTAAAAGCAGGTTTGGAAAGGATGATTCTAAGATTATCTTTACAGACAGGTAGGAGAAATAGAATAAATTGCCCTACGAATATCAGCTTTCTAAGGAAAAAAATACCCCCTCTTGCTGTTGAGATGGCACCAGGGTTCTCCACTTTATGTCTCCTTTTCAGATCCTTTGCTGTACAAGCTTCCCTCACATAATTTATTTGTACTTCATAATGGTTTTCAATTTGTTGGTCTCTAGGCTAGAACGTTTTACTATTTTTAGAACTTATTTAATGACCAGTATCTTTCTGTGGTGTTTCTTCAGGTTCAGACACTATCTCTGTAAACTTTATTATCAATTACTTTGTCATGAAAACTCCTTGGTTGCAGAATAGAAGAAGGAATAGCATCACTTGGAAGGATAAGACAAAGAGGGGCTTTAATACAGGAGTAAGGCAGCCATGTAAGGTGAGTCACGTCAAGGGCGAAGAGGCAGAATAGAGGTGCAAATGGGTTGGGAAACGAAACATATCACGGGTTACAGGAACAAGCAGGGACAAATGTGGGCAGTTACACTGTGAAAACAAGATTAGGTATTCCTATTTGAAACTTCCTTTGGGTATCATCCATAAAAACTTGAGGGGACAAAAAATTTCTTCATGAATGTTTGAAGTTTTAAAAGATACAAAAAAATTCATTCACTTTGGCTGCAATCTGGAGCTTATTTTTTTAAAAAGGCTTGAATTGGACACATTACCATCTTAGATGCAAACTGATAAATGCCACAGCATAATTCAGTAAAAAATTCTAATTTTGGGGCATCTGTGCCTGTGAGTATTTGATAATACTAATTTGTAAATGAAAATACAATGAAATGTACTCAGAAAATATTCCTTCTTACCTCAATCTTCCTATGCCTTTGAGACAAAATTTAAATCAATGTAATAGGAGAGAGAAATATTGCAAGGTTTGATTGGATTATTCCCAGTGCTTTTAATAAGAAACCTGAATTCGCTCTTCATTACAGCATGTGGGTGTTGGAGGTTTTTTTAATTAAAAATAAGTCATTCAAAAGAAAAATAATATTTCATTAAATAAGACATAACCACCTAGACTTTATTCTGCCAAATCTGTTAAATCTATGTTTCAGTCATACTGCAAATTAATAATAATTTATTCTACAACAAGAACAAAAAATTACAGATAGATTCTTTTAATATGCCAATAAACAATTACATTTCTTTTAAATTCCATGCATCTTTCTTACTCTATTTCAACAACATCCTACTGGCTTTCTACTGATTTAATAGATAAAGCCAAGAGTATGACTTTAAACATCTAAATAACCTCATGGAAATCTTACATGTTGAATTAGATATCTAAAGCTACTACATTTTAAACTTCTTTTAAGGTCGTTGTAGAAAAATTGAATCCTCCAAATATGTTTCATCTGACTTTACAAGAGATGCTTTTAACAGTTGACACATCAATCAACCTTTTAGGGTGCCTATTTCTCCCTATTGATTATATGAGGAAAATCAAAGCACAAGTGCAAACGTAAGTCTGAAACGGTGAGATTTAAATGCCATGAGCCTTGCGTACTGAAAGGGAGTTTGATTCCTTAATGTTGTCCCACCCCTATTTCCTCACCTTGTTGGAAGGGAGAACGGGAAGAAGAGAGGATAAGCAGTTTTGGGGAAAGGGACTGTGGCCTTCATAGAGAAATAGATGGAAAAAGGCAAGTTTTTCACCTTGATTTAAAGAAGGTTCAGAAGTTAAAGTGAGCAGTACTGACCTGGACATTGCAGAGGAAAGTGGTAATCTCAAAATATTTCTTTATGACTTAACTGAACAAGGAACAAACAAGACAAACCAGAAAGTGATTCAAGACAGTACTTGGTGTTACAATCCAATATTCTACTTTATGACCTGTATTTCATTCTGAGAGGAGAACACAAACCAAGCTGCAAATACAATTTGTCAAATTGTTTTCTTCCTTTATGTGTGAGCATATAAATATTGCATTATTTTGTAGGTTGCTAATGGAATTTTCCTGTAATGTCTGCATTGAACTAGAAGAGATAGTTTTTGTAATTATAGATATGCCACTCTACAACCGCAATTTTATGAGTCATTAAAATATTGTAGAATCTTCCATAATTCCCTCTTCTTTTTGTAGGCAAGCTGCAGTATACTAGGTTAATAAAACTGGCTAATCTCTTGTTCTATACATTCATTACTAGCTGAAACTTATTGTGGTTATAAAAGATCAATTTTGACAACTGATGTGCTGAAAAGTATCAACTTTAGATGCAAATAAAAATAAAGATATTCTTCTGTTACTGATGAAGGTATTGTCTTCTCCCCTTTTGAAGGAGTACCCAGACTTTGATATTACTCAGTTATCAGCTTTATATATATATATATATACCTATATATATATATATAAAACAAAGCCACTAGATTTTAAATAGTTTATAAAATGTGTGATTTTACTGAATATTAAAAGGTTATCTGACATATCTTTTATAGTTTTCTTGGAAATATGTGTGTTTGCACTGATATTTTTATGTCAGTCTGTGTATCTGTTTATCCACTTCCATGCATAAATTCAGTAAATTCAGTGGATTATGCATCTGCTTCTGCAGTCTCAGTTTTATTTTTTTTTTTTTTAAATGCAGAAATCTCTTGTGTCCTGTAATTCAGTTTATTTTTAAGTCCTGGAATAAACCTAAGTTTGGTAAGTGCCACTTGGATTCAGTTCCAGATTTAGAAACCTTAAGTTAAGCATGAGTAGTGTGGACAACTAGCTGTGAGTTAGGTATCCACCATATACAGTGGAAATAAGCTGTCATTTCGATAGGTAAAGAACCTTTTAAGGGATTTTAAGGTTTAGTCTTCTTATTCCAGTTGAGTGACTATGTGTGTAACTATTTCTTCATTCTTTAAGCAGAAAGATATTGGCAGACTACTAACTGCTGTAATTTTATCATTACTTCTAATCCATGTTTCCATTGCATCTGTGTTTTGTGTCTAGAAGTATTACTGTGCCTCATAAAGCATAAAAAGAGCAGAAAATCTCCTCCTTCCTTTTTGTGAAGTTTTTATCCTTTCTTAAATGCACATTCCCAGAGGTGCCACCATCGTGGCTGCTGGGCTCAGCCATGCCCTGTGGTGGGTCTCTTGGAGCCAGTTGGAAATGTCTGTGTTTGGAGAGGGGCAATCCTGGTAGTTCCTCACAGATGCCACTTCTGCAGCTCTCCCCAGATACCAAAACTTTTACATATCACAGAGGAATTTTAACCTCTTGTCCATTAAGTGACATCTAGGTAGAAATACATTCTAATTAGAAAACAAAAAGGAGCAGTCCTGTCACCTTCAGAGAAGAAAGAGTTGGTTCCTTCACTTGTATTCCAACTGAGGACCTTTGGAATTACTTGGGTGTATTTACAGAGAAAGGTACAATTCACATATACAAAATACATGATCATTGGTCCACATTAAGGCAGGGTCATAAGGTGGTTTTGAGTAAGCGCTATCTGCATTGAGGATTTGTTCTGACTACAAAAAGTGTGACAATTCTTACAATAGAATTATACTTAAACAGTATGTGAGTTCTTTAGTCTAAATTGTAGTTAAGTATTTAAAAGAAAGAACAATGTGCATGGCCTTTTCCCTGCTATGTTCTAATTTTTAATTTTTTTTCTTGAGGATGAGAATCAATGAGATTTTAAAATTGTGAGAGTTCCTTGAGGATATAGGACCTTAATCTAATCCTGCTACCTGGTGAATGCTCTCACTATGCCTAGGATACACACTTTCTCCCATCTGCTCCTTTCTGTCTTTTCTTATATTTTTTTTTCTGTAGAAAATACTCACTTTAACTTTTGCCCTTTCTAACTGAAAAAAAAGTTTTGTTCTTACTGGTGGCTGTTTGTTCTTTCCAAAATTTAAGAATATCTGTGTAGTTTTTGCATTAATAAAATATCCAAACTCCTGATGATTTGAAGGCACAGAGAGTGAATTTGGGCATTTTTCCTTTTGTTTTTCTTACTCTTTTTCTATGGGTATATCTACATAGCAATCAAGGATTGGGATGACCTATTTGCATATTTGGTTTTAGTTTTGGTAACCTACCTGTTATGTTTTGCCCTGTTAAAGAAAGCAAGGTAAATTGTACTCCTATTCAGACTCAGAAGTGTTGGAGTCTGTGCTGATCCCTAACTTCTGTGGAAATGGATGTCCATGAGGCACCTGTCCTGCATGACTTCAACCTCCTACCTGACATCAGCATGACCACAATGCTCTCTGCTCAGTAGCACTGAATGTGCAGAGTGAACATTTGGACGTTCTGACCTGACTGTTGCAGGCAAAGAACAAATGCCTATTATATTCATGGTTGTCAGGTTATGCACACAGCATAACAAATGAATTAAATTTTCCAGAAGGCTGAGGCCATAGAGAGGTGACTATGACTAATGGTAGTCATCATGCACTGGGATGAATCTGAATCTGTTTATCCAGTCAGAATATATAAAATATTTATCAGGCTGATGCTACGTTACCCAATTTTATGTACTAGTATGGAATTCAGAAATATACTCAAATTGCAGATAAAATTTATTGTATGAGGCTTTTTGCTAAAGGAAATTGTACCAGAGCTGTAAGTCATTTTTACTGTTGCCTGGTGCAATTCATATTTTCTTGAATTAAGTATGGAAGCCTACAATATTATTTCATTTCATTTTTTCAAATACCATAATGATGCACTACTTAGACATTTTATATCCTAAAGAAAAATAAAAATTTGCTTCATATAGAGAAAACCCCAGATTTTTAATGAGTCCCAGAAGGAAGGTCCTGTAATAGAAATGCCTCCTATGTTTTCAGTCATGAACAATCCAGGAAAATGGAGTCTGGTATATTCTTCTGATATGTCTTCTTGCATGACAGGATAATAATGTCTCATGATCAGCAATGTCATGTGCTCCTGATATGCAAGAAGAGAACCTACATATTTCTTGTCTTTAACCATTCATCAATGCTACTCGATTTATTTCTGTATCACGCTCTCAGCTGAATCAAGACACCTGAATATACAAAATCTGGATTTGTAGGAGTGCAGTGGTATATCTTGATGCAGAAAACAGTATCCTTCATCACAGCTCAATTATTTCCAGAAATTTATTTTATTTTGGAGAAGCTAAGACAACATGAAAAAAGGGTGATATAGATAAAAATCCTACTGATGAGATTATTAGTGTATACTTTGTACAATAATAGATATTGTTAAACACATATACAGGTATCGCTCTTAAAGCAAATTAAATAGGAAAATAAGAACATTTTTTAAAAATTAAGGTAGGAAGAACTGATAAAATAAAAACTTTTAAGTGATGAAATAAAGTTGGAAATGCACTCAGATACAAGCAGGATTTTTCACTAAGTGTAGACAGATACACAGTAGACATTTACATCAGAGGTAGAGCATTGGTTTTAGCTGGAACAGATTTAATTTTTGTTTAGTAGCTTGTACAGTGCTGTGTTTTGGGTTTGTGATGAACACAGTGTCAGTAAAATGCCAATGTTTTATTGACACTGTGTTGCTGAGCAGTCCTTACATAGCATCAAGGCATTTTCTGCTCTTCATGCTTTCCCACCACTGAGGAGGTTAGAGCTTAGGAAGAAGCAAGGAGTGAGGGGAAAGTGTTTTTAGGATTTATTTTACTTCTCATTGTCCTGCTCTGATTTCGTTATCAATAAATTCAATTAATACCCCAAGTTGAATCTGCTTTGCCTGTGATGGTATTTTGTGAGTGATCTCTCCCAGTCCTTATATGAACTCATAAGCCTTTTGTTATATTTTCTCTCCCCTGTCCAGTTGCAGAGGGGAGTTGATAGAGTGGCCAGGTGGGTACCTGGCATCCAGCCAAGGTCAACTCACCACAACTGACTATCAACAACTTTCAGATGTGGACTGGTTCAGATTTGGGCAATAAATTTTGGTGAAATTAACTCTAACTAGAAGGCCTGAAAACATGCGCACGCTCAGGAGAGTAAATCAAACACTATGAATTGAACCTTATAAAGTATTTTGGGTCAGTCCTCTCAGTTTATCCCTAATTAACTGTGATTTATTTGATTATACCCAAGCAACACATATAAGCCCTGAAATATTGTCAATGCTGTAACGGTCAATATTTTCTTTATCTAAAAAGACATCAGCTTCTTTCCGAACTTCCTTCTGTGTTGTTTCAATTCAATGTCATTGTAGTTCGCTCCATATTGCAATTATTTTTTTCTGAAAAAACTTATTCTATTCTATTTGACCTTCATGTAGGCATTCCAAATATTCATAGTTTTGGTGTAACAGCATGGTAATAAAAATGCACACTGGCAAAGTTATAAGCAATTTCTACAGAACTATAGTGATTAAGTGCCTGACAAGCCACAAAGGGGACAATAAAAATATGTCAGGTCAGCTCAATATTTCTCAGTGGTTCATAGAGGTTAATGAGGGATGTACAGAATGTTTTGTAATCAGCACAGAAGTGATTAGTTCAATGCCACTCATTCTCAGGAAAGAAGAAGAGAATAGTAACATTATATTGATGTTAAGAATACAAGGAGAGAACATCTCTTCTGAAAATCGTTATGATTAAAAACTGGATACACTAAATCCTACTCCTTCTCTCAACTTATGAACCTTTTGCTACATTTTCTCTCCCCTGTCCACTTGTGGAGGTGAGTGATAGATAGGCTTTGGTGGATGCCTGACATTCAGCCAGGGTCAACCCACTACAATACCTCTATATAATTTTATGCTTTGTTTTAAACCAAAAAAAAAAAAAAAAACAAAAAAAAAGCTTTGATCTTTCCTTTTGATATATTGTTTTGCAAGACTGATGAATGCCAGTAATAGCGCTAATAAGAAAGAGCACATAAACTGTCTCTGAGATCTGAGATTTCTGGCATACTGTCAGTAGTTTAATAGGATCAATGCAAGGGTTAGGCAGTAAAATAAACAGATATTTTTCAGCTTTGAAACATTATTGTGACTTTCTACCAAACTTTGAGAAACTGATCTCCTCAAATCAGCATATTAATACCAGCAGACTCTGAGTGCTGGTGTTTTAGTCTGAAATTCCAGGGTACTTTTAAAGAGAATTTGAATAAAGTTATTTGCTTGGTACAGCAGTAAAATGATGACTCTATGACCTCTGGAGATCCCTTATAACCTAAATTATTCAGTGCTCATGTGATGAATACCATTAGTAGCATATAATGAAGGAGAATCATGACAAATACTAACAAAACACCTGTGCTATGCTCAAGGTCTAATTCAGTATATTTGGGCTGTTGAAAGAGTAGGAAATTCTCCTCAGTCTCTCCATTCAGGAAATACTACAAAAACAAATAACTGACATTGATATTTGAGCACACATTTTCTTTTTTTCCATCTCAGCTTGAGACCAGCAATTGACACAAAGCACACGTCAATTGAACACCTACCTCCGGCATTCTGCCTTCACGTGATGCTGCGGATGGAAGGCTCACAAATGAGAAAGCCCAGAAACACACTACTTGCCTGGTCATTCATGCTATTTACAGTAACTAGTAGTGCATTTCCTTCAGAGCTTCATTCCATTGGTCCTTCAGAGAAACTGGCTCTGTCCTGGGGGAAACAAAAGTAAGACAGTGTTGGCAAGTCTTTCTGTTGCTGTTCCCTCAAGGATCCTGTTTGCCTTTTCACTCACTCACTGCCGTTTTTAATGTTGGGTGATTTTGAACCACCTGAAATCTCTGAACACTCACTGGTCTCTTGCTTCCATCTCTCAGTACTAGACTCTTTCCCATCACATGTTTGTCTCACTACATTATAGATGATTTTGCCTTTCTCAGTAAAAGAAACTTTCATTTTTTTATACATTTCTGGTATATTTCTGATTTAAATGCAGATATTACACCATTTTCCATTACCTTGTCCCTTCCTAGTGGGTTTGTTTTGTGGGGTGGTACAGAAGGGATCATGGACTGTAAGATTTCATGGCACTTCAGCATGTCTCAGAAAGACTACCTTGTGCTGTGCTGTGGTTTAACCCCAGCCATCAACCAAGTACCACACATCCGCTCGCTCACTCCTGCACCAACAGGACCAGGAGAGAACTGCAAGGATAAAAGCTGGAAAACTCATGGGCTGAGATAAAGCCAGTTCAAAAAGGAAAGCAAAAGCCATGTACACAAGCAAACAAGGAATTAATTCACTGCTTCCCCTGGGCAGGCAGGTGTTCAGCCATCTCTAGGAGAGCTGGGCCCATCATGAGTTAAGTTACTTGGGAAGACAAACATCATCACTGCAAATGTCCCCTCCTTCCTCCTTCCCCGCTTTATATACTGAGCATGATGACATATGATCTGGAATATCCCTTCGGTCACTTGGAGTTACCTGTTCCAGCTGTGTCTCCTCCCAGCCTCCCATGCACTCCCAACATCCTTGCCAGTGGTGCAGTATCAGGAGCATAAAAGGCCTTAGCTCTGTGCAAGCCCTGCTCAGCAACGACAAATACATGTCTATATTATCAGTCTTGTGTTCAACACAAATCCAAAACACAGCCCAATTCCAGCCACTGTGAAGATAATTAACCCACCCCAGCCAAAACCAGCATATTCTGTGAAGAAAAGGTGCTTATTTTTGTCATCTGGGTTGGGAGGTAGGAGTTTGTTCTTTGGAGCAGAAGGTGTGAGCTATTACAAGCTAGAAAAGCGTGGTGTTCTCTTCATAGGGCACTTCAGGCAGAAGCTGAGTCATGTAAAAAATGGATCATTTGTCACAGGAACTGTAAAGGAAAGGGAGTGGAAAGTAGACAGAAGTTTTTGTTACATCTAGGGAGAAGCTAAGGGGTTTTTTGGAAGAGTAGTAAAAACATTCCTTTCTGATCTTCAGGGCTAATTAACTGGAACTACCTCCTTAGTCATTATGAAGTTGTTTTAGGCCCCCAGAGAGAGGCCAGACAGAATTCAGCATCTTCTAAAGAATTGCAGAGCAAGCAAAGCTTGCCTCATTCTCTCTCTTGCTTCCTCCTGCTTGGCATGCTGCAGCCACTTTACTAATACACTTTCCCCCAGCTAAGTGCTTGGTCTTGTAGGAAAGCTGTGTTTTCCTGCTGAGACAGCACTCTCAGGCACATGCCACTATGCCAAAAAGGTCAAAAAAGACAGAGAATCAGGGAACACACAGTCAGATTTACTATGTCTGTGCAAAAGACTGGTAGATAGGTTAGGAAGAGGAAGGGGGAGAAACATAAGAGAGGTGAATCTTATCCTCTTTTAATTTTAAGCCTATTTATAACATATTTCTCACACAAGCTGTCAGAATTTTCTCAAGAAGGACACAAAAAATTATTGAACAATGATTTTTTTTTTTTTAATCATCATGACTGTTAGGGTTGGTTATGGATAAGACTGTGTTGTTTCTATTCAGATCCTCTGAACTAGCCTAATTCAGGAATAAACTAATGAGACAAAGCTATAGTTTGCAACAAAGAACAGAAAGTACTGCAATTTTGTTAGATAACATTTTAGTGTTGTTTCTATTGGAAAGGAAACTCAGTTAAGATCTATAAGAATGCTCAGAGGATAGAGTTGTTTTTCCCTCTATAAATCTGGCATCCACACTTTACAGATTCAGCACAGTGAAATGATGTGAGTCTATGTCAAGAACACTCTCTCTGGCCAGAAAAAGCAGATGACTCGTGATTCAAAGTGTCGGGTTTTTCTTGTATAAAGCCAAGTTACAGTTAGTAGCTACAAATCATTGAATCATAGAACGGTAGAATACCAGGTTGGAAGGGACTTCAGAGGTCTAGTCCAACCTTCTTGGCACAAGCAAAATCTAGACACGACAGCCCAGCACCCTGTCCAACTAAGTCTTAAAAGTGTCCAACAATGGGGAATTCACCACTTCCCTGAGGACATTATTCAAATGGCTGACTGTTCTCATTGTGAAAAATGTTCCTCTTCTGTCCAGTCAGGATCTCCCCAGGAGTAACTTGCACTCAATATCCCTCATCTTCTCTGTGTGACTTCTTGTAAACTTCTTTGTAACCTTCCTTTAGATACTGGGACAGGGTGACAAGGTCTCCCCTCAGCCTTCTTTTCTCAAGACTGAACAAATAGAGTTCTCTCAGCCTGTCCTCATATGGCAGCTTCCCAGTCCTTGGATCATCTTTATGACCCTTCTCCGGACCCTATTCAGCCTACCAACATATTTTTGCTTAGTGGGGACCAAATCTGAAAGCAGTATTACAGGTGTGGCATGAAAAGTGCTCAGCAGAGTAAGATAATGGCTTTGTTATCTCTGCTGGTGATGCCCTAGTTGATGCACCCAGCACCCTGCTGGCTTTCTTTGCCACAGCAGCTGCACTCTTTGCTCATATTGAGCTTGTTGTCCATTGGGATCCCCAGGTCCCTTTCCACAGAGCTGCTCCCCAGGCATGTAGATCCCAGACTGTTCTGCACTCCTGTGCTCTGAACTGAAACCATCTTTCTTATACATTCTGGAGTTAGCTAGTAACTAGAAATCTAGACTTTATTTTGGAGACTGTGATTCTAGCTGGAATTTCCATGTATCATGCAGAAATCCACAGATTTATCTGCATTGGAGGAGCACAGAGAACATGTACTTTCTGCTGTAAAGAGATCTGTGCCTCCACATTGAAAATGAGTACTCTAGAAAAATAAGTTGTTGGGCAACTTCAGATGTGACTGAGAAGCTAAGAAATAGCTTTATGAACATAAACAGTGTAGAATGTGGGCCTGATGACTTAAAATATACGACCAAATTTCACATTCCAGATCTCTAAATCATTTAATAAGAAAGTCCTAAATTACTCAAAGGATTAAAAAAAGAATTTCCAAAAATTTAACATGGAATGCTTTGAGCATAAAATGTTTATATTTTAATTAGTCTAGAAACTTAGTTTTTTGCTATTCAATGTATCAACAGTTGCCGGCAATTTGGCAGAATAAATGAAACATTCATCCAGCTGGGATTCACATAATTGAAATTGGATTCAAGCTGTATAACTCATGTTTTTTTTTGAAATTAGGGGTGGATTTCACATTATCTAACTCTAGGTTTTTACCTGTGTGGATATTTACATCTGAATGAATACCTTTTATATTGATGAAGAAATAAAGATATTCTAGTCTATATTTGACAGATACAGACATCATCATTAAAAGTATGTAATGAAAGTGGGGAGGTAAGAATCAAAAAAGGCTTGGAGGGCTGGGACTTCGGAGACAAATTCTTGAAGAGTCTGCTATCCTCTAGTTTAGACATCTTCTGTTTAGTGTGCTGATAGCTGTGAATCCAAGCCCATTTGAATTCATACTTACTAGACCGTAGCATGAATTAAAGCTGTGATTTCAATCCCCAGGCCACTGAAACAGTTATGATCCCATGGTCATATTCTCAGGCTCATGTCCTTCTGTGTACCCTGCCCTTATCACTGATGATGGGACAATATCATTCAGGAATTTTCCAGATGAAATCTTAGATAAGAAAACATAAAATAAATGTGCCACGTGTTTAAAGGAATTGTATTTTAGTTGAATTCTGTTCTCTGCTCCTAAAAAAAAAAAAAAGAAAATAAAAAAAAGGTACTCTCTGGCTAAGGAAATTTTTAATTAACTAGAAATTTCTCCATCTGTCTCACATTTCCTGTGATCACATGACATGGACAACCAGAGTATAATTTTTTGCTTCAGGATTACTTGGCTAATATATAATTTAAATAGCTTATTTCTTAGTTTATGTTTCAGTCTGCTTTTGGTTCTACAGGTGGCTTAATATATATTTGTTAAATAACAAATGACATGTGGTGGTTTGGGGTTTTTTTGTTTGTTTGGGCTTTTTTTAATTAGCTTTTTTTAAAAATGAGATTTGCCGTAATAAAATCTACATATGGAACACAGAAAAACTTAATTAAGAGTGCATTTTTTAAGACTGTGCATCATCTGTCTGATTTTGGAGTACTCTTTCACAGGACAGCTGTAATCATCTCTTACTGAACACAGCAAATTATGAACAATCATTAGAATACTTTAGGGGAAAATCCACTCAATTTCAAATCTCGCTTGAAAAAGAATTCTTTATAGTAAGTTTATTAATTTGAGTTAAATACTTTCACCAGTAAGAATGTCCACTGAGTCTGAATTAGATAACTTATTTCAAGTCATAGAACCCTGTAACATCTTTTCAATTAAACAGAATTTTTTTTAATTTCCCTGTCGCCATTCATAAAGATACAATAATTTCAAATTCCTGCTGATCTCTTTTAATCCCTTTTTTCATACCTGAATGTAGTAAACTTTGATTAGCCATCAATGGTCATCAATACATTAATAACCTTTTCAAGAAGAAAGAAACAAAATTATGATTCTGGACAGATGGAGCGAGCCTAGAAGAGCTCGTTGGTGTACATTTCTGGGAAAGTGCTAAAATAAAACGACAGGGTGTCTTGTTACAGTGACTGATTACAAGGGTTGGCAGATGCTGGAAATCTGTAGGAGGGCACTTCAAGTTGATCCGAGGTACAGTAAAGACAGGATAAAATAGGATTGGAGATAGTATAACAATGTGTCTCCACATGACCCCGATATAAGGTGAGAACTGTGGGCAGACTCCTGTGAAAAGACTGAAAGGTCTCCTCTCTTGGTGAAGAAAATATTGGGAGAAAAATGTCAAACCAAAGTACTTGTGCCCTATCACTGGTCTAGGGACTTTGTAATGGAAATTATTGAATTTGAATAGACTATAACAATATTTTCTGGCTACAGACATATATATTTATTCCCAAATAAAAAAAAAAAAAAGTTCAAATAAATGCTGAAATTCTACTCTGTATAAAGTAGAAGAGTTTCTGTGAAACAAGAAGACAAAAAAACTGTTTAGGAAAGATTCTTCAGGAATATACTATAATATGGGATTTAGAAGACCTGGAGTGAAGTGAATTGCCTGATATGGCCAGTAAAAATGGGATCTTGAAAGAGGACTTTTCTAATATTCCATGTAAGTGCTCTCCTCAGAGATATAAAGAATAGAGATGTCAGGATTTAGTGTGTAACCTAGGTTGATAGGAATATCTTAACACTAACAATCACTTCTGAGTTCTACATTTTATAAGTTAAATAATTAGGGGCCACATTAAACATTCCTGTCAGTATCTGTATGTCCATATATAGTTTCTGAAGTAGAAATTTACATATGTCCAGACAAATTGCAGTTTTGATCCATTATGGCTTGAGAATAGTTCTGTTTCTTAAACTGGACACATTATATGCTAAAAATTAAACAGCAAAATTCCATCTTTTAAAATTAAATTTGCAATTTCATTTAAAATGTTATTTATTTTGGTTAATTTCATACAGATATGAGTTTATTACTGTTTTATTATATTTTCTTCTTGAGTTCTGAGTTAAAAATTACCATATTTTGCTAAAAATCAATATTGAGCTGACAGTTCTAAAACTACCTTTCTTTTGCAAGAGTGTCAGAATTTAAAAAAATACTAATTGGTTTCCTCAGGCCCTCAGTGTTATTCTAGTCTTACTGGAAATATATAGTGATAGTTTAAAGTGTTCTTGGCTGAAGTATGTGTGTACAGGAATGTGTATGTATATGAATATGAAAAGGAAGTTGCACCTGCTGATTAAAAAAAAAAATTGAAAACCAAGCTTCACTTCTTAAAAAAATTCTGCTTCTTGAATAGATTTATTTTCATTATACAGATTAACATAGAAAAGAAAAATACACTAAGTGAAATTATAATTATTAATGAGGACCAAAGAAAAGAGACTGTAAAAATAATTTAGTCCACGAACAAAAAGAAATTACTTGTTAGTAAAAGAAAAATAATTTTGAAAAGTAGTGACAGCATTTATTAATACCTTCAACTAGAGGACATGGGACAATAATGAGAGGAAGGCAGATCCCACACCTCAGGCTTTATGAATGAAGATGTTGCTGGTAGAATCAAGAATTAGGTACTGTCACAACCTGGACAATTAAAGTATGGGCTAAAACAAGGTTCTTTTTCCCTGAGTAAACACAAAGGAGAAATCTCAACCAGACATTCTCAAGAGATGAAAAACACACAAAAGTTTACTGGCAAACTACAGAAAATCAAGGAACTTTGGCAAATAATTTAGTACAACGTAAAACACTTATCACAGCACAGACTTAGCCCATTCAACATAGAAACTTTTAAACTCATTCAATGTTACGTTCCATGAAAAGAGAATTAGAAGAACAAGAAGAAGAAAGGGAGAAAAACAGAAAGACAGGAAAAATATAGAAAAACAGACTTATAAGTACCACCTCCTGGGTTCCAGCGACCTTATAGATAGAAAACTCCAAGATGAAGGTAGGGTTAGAGAACAATGTGCTTGCCTCTCAGCCAGCCTATTTAGAGCCTTGACCCTTCTTGGGCCTTCCTCCTAGGTGGGACTTCTGGTTGCTTGGCCACTCAGGACTGGGTTAGGCCACACTGGGGGCTGCCTGCAGTGTGCAATGATTGACAGACACCACGGGGCAGGGGGGCATGGGGTAAGGGCACTACCTCACCAGAGCAAAGCCTCACCCACCCGTTACCACCACTCCAAGCATCCCAAGATGTCTCAAAACAGATTTCCAGTATCTGACAAGTACACATAAGTTCTCATATAAGAAACAAAAATTCTTAAAATAAAAGAAGAACTGCTTTTATCCCTCTGGAAGAGTACAACTCATTCAATTTGAGCTGCTTGTAAAGCATTGGAAAAATGAGAGACTTATCTACAGAAAATATTAAGTGAAGTCCCCAATGACTGATGCACTGGAGTAGAGAAGGCACCATAGGGAAGGAGAAGAAATTGCTAAATATACAATGCAAGCAACCCACACTAATTCCACTACAGAAGCATTTTGATTTAAGAATAATGAGAGGTTTCCAAGTTAACTTTCTTCTTAATGCACATTTGTTAACTTTTAAGTGCTTTAAACTGTAACACTTTAAAGGGCTTGGAAGGATTTCTGTTTCTTTCCTGCATTTCTGGAGATCAAAAATACTTCCTATCCCTTTCACTGACACACAGAGATATAGCTGTGGCAGGAAACCATGTGAATCACTTGACCAAGTGTACTTTGAGTTCTCAGGAAGACTTCAAAAAACTTCCTTTAATGATCCATTGCTCAAAGTCCAGTTCAGCTGAATGACACACACAACTTGGGTGGATTCTAATAAGATCAGTTTCTCAAGTTACAAAATATTTGCACTCAAAAGTTACATGTGCTGGTGTATTTCCAGCCTACCTGCACTCAGGTTAGCACTTTGTAACCTCAAACCATGCCCAAATAATACTAGTCTGCTAGGTTTTTTTTTAGAGATTTCCTTTTGTAACTGTTCAGTAAAACGAAGCAAGAACCAGAAAGCCCTTCAACACCAAACTGTATTTTACTTATAGGTAATTTATAGTGTATTATAACTATGTACTTTGCTGTACTTAACTCTGTTATTGATCAAATATCTTATCAATACGTGACATAACTAAAATTAATAAGTAAGACTTCACCATAGAAATTTGACTTAAGTAATTTCTGTCCAAAATCATCAACAGATTTCATATCCTATACTGAAATGCATTTTTGGAAATTGAAAAAACAGAAGGAAAAAAGTAACATTGAATTTAGTATCTCTGGACAAATTGAAGTTTATGTTTTTATACAGCTAGATTTTCAAACCAGCAAAGAGAATAGATAACCAAAACCTTGATAGAAGAATGTCTATGCGTGCAAGTATGTGTGTCTGTATGCGTATATACCACACAGCAAAGTGACAGAAGAAACCTGACAAGAGATTATTTTAAAACTTTTTAATTCTCTGCAAGATTTCATATCAAATTCTTTCCCTGTTTTATTTATTTGTGTTAATGAGGTTGTTTTCACCAACAATTCTGGCAACACTCAAAATGTGTTGCACTAAAATAAATTTTTCAGTCTTGTGAAATATTAACAAGTAATGACAGAAGCCTATCAGGGCTTGGGGCCTCTAGAAGAACTAGCATACGCAGTCTTCTGACACTGACCTTTTATAAAGTTTTGGATTCCAAAACTTTTAGAGATTGAACCTGAGAAGGATTTGAATGATTTTCAGTCCCTAGACCTGTTCTGGTTTTGCTGAACACCATACAAAAGCTGCTGTATACCCCCTCTTCCATTCATGTACTAGCTTTCCTACTGCTGTTTACATTTCTAAAGAGAGATTTTTTTCTTACAGCTTTACTCTGTGTACGTGCAGTACCTTGACCATCTATCTTCACCATTTTCTGCTTTTTTAGCTTCACCTTCAGTTGAATTTCTTTACAGCTATGTTTGGAAAGCTGTCTGCTAGAAAGAAACAAGCAGTAATAATGCTTGTTAGGAAAGTGTCATGATGATGTGGATGCTCATGTATCTATCTTTTTCTGTGATTCATGCCAAAAAATATTCCAAACAATATGGAAAAAATGTTTAGAATCAGGCAACATTAAATTTACTGCAATTGTTAAATACATTGAAATGATGAAAACTATGTGTTGAAGTGCTAAAGTCCATGAAATAGAGATTTTATATAAATATGGGCTTTCCTTTTCTTTTGATGCACAAAATTTTACACAGGCTGCAGGGCTTTACCAGTTGATTTTTATAAATAGTTTTTCAGTTTTTTCAATTAGAATGACTTCTATAGAAAACATGCTCCTAAATGGTCAAAAGAAAATGTTTTTAGATTGTCAGCAGGAATGCTATTAGATAATGTTGTTCCATTTCATCTTTATCTTGTATTGGCTTTCATGAGTTTAATTAAAGCACAAGGTATTTATGTTAATATGATACTTTGATACATATCAAATTAAATAACTAATAGTTCATCATTGTATTAGGTTCTTTATGTAGTCTGAGTTACATTAACAATGAAAAGAATTTGCAATTAACATTTTATTCTTCTGTTTGAAAGGATTTGCAAAATGTGCCCATTGAGCTAAATATTCTAGTGCAGTAGACAAAGAAATATAAGCTCCGATATGTTAATAAACACTGTCTACATGACAATTTCCACATTTGCTCTCCCCTCTTACTCCAAAGAACATTATTTGAAGTTCTGTGTCTGATCTGTGGCTACACTGTTATGGAACATAATTTTCTTAGAAACATTACTGCAAGAGTACATAACATTTTATGTACTATGGTGAGCTCAAAACTAAATTCATATTTCACATTTAGATACTATTTGAGGAATTTTCATATTCTTTTATTGTTTCTTTTGGTACATCAAGTTTCAGTATAAAAGATGAAAATATCTGTCCATTTCTTATTTGAAGGCTGTGAGTGTTCTCCAATGTTCCTGAAAAAAACCTAAAAAATTGGCTTCTAAATTTTTTGAAAGGCACATGTATAACTAATATAACATGCTGTAATTTTAGTCATTGTGTCAAGAAGTATTATCATCAAACTGTAAAAGCACCTTGGAAGAGTCTTGTGATATAAACCTTTTGGTGGTAAATCAAATGTCTTGGTGAACTTGTACTGCTCTCTAGCATACAAAAACTAATTTAACATTTTACTGGAAACTTACAAACAACTCACCTTGTATAATCCTTTCCTTTTTAATTTTCCTTTATTAATTTCCTTATGTTTTTGTTACCCTGGAGATTGTGATCGCCAGCCCGTTTCTCTGACCCTGAGAGTGATATAGTCTCAAGACAGGTACATGAGCACTTACAGATTCTGTATCATTCATATACGATGCCTTCATCACAAAATGTCTATTTATTATTTACTTCATTTCACTGAACTAATGAGATAGAAAACAGATATCTCCATTTTAACTCAGACTCTTCTGAATAACATATATATATATATATATACATATATATATAAGGTTTATCGATATGTTAACTCCTTTAAAACTCAAGAATTTCTTTTCATTTCATCTAAAATAATAAGGACATTCATCTAAGTCATAGCATATGAGAACTATTACACTATTATCAAAAGCATTCCTTTGCATCCCTTGTATTTTAACTGCTAGAACAACTACTCTTCTCTGAAATTAAACATTCTGTGTCCAAAGGTATCTTGTCAAAATAATTATTCTTCATAAATATTTTATTCTGGAAAGAAATAATAAAGCAATTGAGCAATGTCAAAATAATTAACTCACTTTTCAGTTCTATTGCATTTAAAAAAAATTCAATATAGGTTTGAATGGCTCAATATTGAAAGGCTCAATATTTTTGAAGTATTTTTTAAATATTGAGAAAAGCAGTCACTTTTCCATTTATTTTATGTTAGTTTAAGCATTAATGAAGCAAAGATTTCAACTGAATTATGATATCATATAAACTTTTGTATATTATCAAAGGGGCTTTTTAAAATATGTCAACTTCCTTTTGCCCTCAAAATTGTCGTCTTTTTATTGTGCTATAAAATAATTTAATGAAATGAGCATCAGACAATGACAGTGCAGCATTTTTTATTAATTCTGCTGTTGATACAAAACTACAGATAAAGTCCCATCATAATTTGTAACAAGTTATAGAATCACAGAATGGTTGAAGCTGAAAGGAACCTCTGGAGGTCATCNTTAATGAAATGAGCATCAGACAATGACAGTGCAGCATTTTTTATTAATTCTGCTGTTGATACAAAACTACAGATAAAGTCCCATCATAATTTGTAACAAGTTATAGAATCACAGAATGGTTGAAGCTGAAAGGAACCTCTGGAGGTCATCTGGTCCAATCCTCTGTACAAGCAGGGTTACCTACAGCTCATTGCCCTGGACTAGCTTCCGAAAAAGAAAAAGGAAGCGACACACACAAAACTTCACAGAATACACTTCCTTTTTTCTCAATGAATAATGCTATTTTTTTACCCTATTTTTTTTTATTTGTTTATTAGCACCAACTTTGTTAGTTGATACAGCAAAGATATATATTTTACTCAATTAACTTGCTCATGAATAAACTCAGAAATGTCTTGGGAGCAACACAACCATTTGAAAAACAAGAAAATTTGATCTTATTTTAATAATTGAACACTGCAAAAGTGGATGTCAAGGATTTGATTTATCCCATGTAACGGAAGAAAAATATTTGAGATGCTTAAATTGACAATGAGACAAGTATATAAAAAGTCCTTAGGGTGCTCCTATAGTCAATGAAGTCAGGGAATTATCTTAAGAAAGGAATCAAATTCTTGGGCTAATTTTTTTTGCTTTTCCTTTCTTTTTTATTTCCTCTTGGTTGAACACTAAATGGGTCCTGGGCCTCATTAACCTAATTTAGGTTACCTTAATCCATGCTTAAAATTAGCTTTATGAATAAAGTAATAGTATTCCTCAATTGAATATGCACAGACATATTAAATCCATTTGGCTATGTGAATACTGTGTCTATAATAGCAAATTAAATAGGGCCAAGGCCTATTCTCTGGACCTTGTGAAGTGGCACAGCACTGTTCATATCCATTTTAACAAATTTTTATCTCCTCAGAAAAAAAGACTTGCCTATGCCGTCTATTCCAAGTGACTTCTAACTCTTGATATCTGTGAAACAATGACCAGAAATTAAGGGTGAATAAGTGATCCCTGGAGAGAACAAATCTGTGTTACAGGCCATACTCACAATTTACAGCTTGGACATTCATGCCTGAGGAGTGGCTTGCCATTTTACCACTATACTCACAGCTCCCAGGTCTGATTTCCTAAATATTAATCTGGGACTGCATAGGATGCAAATTTTCTTAATGCAAGTCTGTGATTTCCAAGCCTGAAATCTTTTTTCAACAAATTTTTTTGTAAAATCAGTTTCAGTTCCTCCTCTCTAAACATAGATGTATTTGACATAGAGTGAGCATAGAGGCCCTGACACAGAGATATACAGACTGAAGTGAATGTCTCTTTATTTTGCCTTTATCCACCACACTTGTGTGAACATTTAGAAATGCCCTTCTAAGAGAATGCATTAACAGTTCTCATTTCAATGGATATTAATTAGGATGTTCCCCTTGTAGATTTTTTATTATAATGTGACAATTTAATAGGCAGGAAAAATTTGAATAGACAAACAATTTTACAAGGATAATTTCAGATACATGTGCAGGGATATCTTTGATACCCTTGAGGATTTGGTTTTGCAATTACATGCAAGTCTTAATTACACCTTTTGTAAGTGAGAATTTTTCTAGTTACTTCTCTCTGTACAGCAATTTTTGTGAAAATTTGTTGTCCTTTCAGCTATAACTCACTGTGTCTTGGAGTGGAGTCCTACATATTCATGAATTTAAATATACCAATTTGAATAAAATTATTTTCATTAAGTCATAATAAAGGAAGAAAGATCCTTACTGTCATAACTCGAAAGCACAGAAGAAAAAAATTATGGGTTAAACAAGGACATAGAGTTTTGAAATAATTTATATTTCTGTTCAGTGGTACTAGTAACTACTGTCTACTTTTAATGAATACCGGTCAGTTCTGATGTTATGTTTCACTTAGCTTCCTTTCTGTTAGTGATATTACAGGCTTAATTTTTTTTCACCTGTGTGCCTTTAAGAGTATAGAATTGCAGATCTAATCCCTTCCCCACCCCAAAACCCACAAGTTTGTTTTTTCTTTGTACCATTAATCCCTGTATTTTATACACTAAGTGACTACAAAAAGTAAAATTTGGTTGAAAATCCTGAAACCTGTCCTCAAAACTTTTTGTCATCTATAATTCTGTTCTTCCCTCTTCCTCTTTCTACCTCTACCTCCTCCTTTTGTCCTGTGTTCCTCATTATGTTGGTTTTCTACCAGTTAATCTACTGCTTTCCTGACTTTTGAATAACACACAAGCCACTGCCCTTCAAATTATTGTGAGGACAGATTCAAAAGTTTCTAAATCTCTCATTAAATGGTTTCTCATAACATTTTCACTATTATTTGCTTCTAGTCAGAAGAAAAAGACCAAAATTACAAAAACGTTGTAGCTGAGAATTTGGTTTCTCGAGGAATGAAGTTCATTATCTAACACTACGATAGCAGTAGACTGGAATGACGTACCTAGGAACTTGGAGCACTTGGTGTGATACCTGGTAAACCCACATTTTTACTACCCGGTACAATTATTCTAGTTAATGAACTATAAATTTACAGTGCAAATTGTGATGTTATAAGAGAAGTTTTCATTACCTTGGCATACAAATATTGCCTCCCTTGAGATTTCTGGCAATCAATTTTAATTTCTCTTCAAAACACAACTTTAGGGGACATTTTATTTCCTCATTTTATGGACAATGAAAATTTAGATGAGGGAAGAAGGTAGGAAAGGGAAAACTTTTATTTTTGTGTGATAAAATTAATTGCTGTTAGTTGATCAATCATTAGAAAGGTTGAAAAAAATTCTTGTTGAATTGCAATTTTTCCTCTTATCTTGGCCATTAATTCAGTAGATTAGCACACTTCAAAATATTCAAAACAAGACATTACAAGATGAAAATAAGAGATAAGCTGCTGAAGTCCTCCCTGCTGAAGTCCTCCATTATGACTGAAATGTTTCCTAGTATTATGCAATCTGTGTGGTCAGTAAAGTTTACAGAAACTTACCTCTTTGGAGTAACGTTTTAGTTTTGAGTAATCTTAATATTTTTATAGTATTTACAAGAGAAAATACTAAGTTGTCTTGCTCTAAGTGTGTATAAGTATCTGTGTCTGTCTGTGCCCATGATGATTTTGTTAACTGATTGTAAAAATTAATTAAAAATTTTCATTACCTGATTCAACAAGAATACAGAGTCCTACTTTTCTAGAATTAATAATAAACTAAGAAATATTACATGTCCTGAGGAGAAACATCTGTGAAAAAAATTGAATAATCTAATGTATTTCCATAGTGCTTCTTAAGATGTGCAAGAAAATATAAATATTTTAAGATTCAAAACAATTAAAAAAACCCACCCAACCTCTCCCCAAAAAAATAAAAACCTGGAAGAAACACACAGCCCAAACAAAAAGAAACAAAAGGATCCAGAAAAATTACCATAGGCTACTTAATAGTCAGGGAGGACAAAACCACTTCTGTAAAGATGATGCATCAATTAACAAAGACAGCCTTTCTAGCAGGTACTGCAAACACAGAATTATCTGCCAAATACCTATAATAAGCACATCTGTCCATGTCATGTACAGAAGAATTCCTTTACACTAAGGAGAGAGATGAAGCTACTTTAGAGCTATCTGTATTAGTAATTTAAACTGTACTGGAATGTGAAGCTTTGGCATGTTTTTGTTCCACACATTGGCCCTCAAGCGGTTCTCATGGAACTTCAGAACATCCACAGAACCTCCCCTAAAAGTAGGCTAAAGAAGGCCACAGAGCTTTGGAGGGAAAGAGAGTTTAAGGGTTGCTTTAAGTGACCACTGGAAAAATTTCTCATGAGAAACAGCTGATATTCTGTGATTAGACTGAGTTCATCAACACACAACAGACTGTAGGTACTGTAGTTATCTACTCCAAATGCATCTGTCATCTTCTAACTCCACAGATTCAACCACCTCATATGAGATATTTCATTCTTCTAAGTTAAAAAAATAAAGTTACATTTATTGTGTTGATATGTTTTCCTATGTCTTTCCGTTTTCCTCCTGAGCTTACACAATGCACTAGGTAAGGATTTGTTTGCCATTATCATCAACTGTAAATAAATGACGCCTTAAATCCTACTTGAGCTGTAATTTCTTTGATGGATATAAATGCTGAGAGGTAGAGTAGAAAAAAGTATGATCATAAGTGTTTTACAGTTTCTTATCCAGTGATTTATAACAGCCATACAAAATGAAGTTTATACCCTACAAATTCCAGCACATGTTTATCTTCCAAAGCTCATTTAGATTCTATGACACAGCAAAACACTTTATCACTTCTACTGCGCTGCATTAAAATTGGAATTTATTGTTAATTTTTTTTCTTTTGCAGACAATGTAGCAAGCTCCAAAGATCAAGTGAAGAAGAATGAAGGATGACACAATTACAGCTTTGAAATCTGAGAAGCTCAGCAATAATGTTGATGCATGTAAAATAATAATGCAATATAATAAATAAGAGCATTGCTGATGTCCTTTGCAATTTATTAATCAAAGATTGCAAAATGACTGATTTAAATTCAACTCCTCTTCCTTAACATTAACTCTGTATAGCTAGGAAAACAATGTATAGAGGACAGGAAAAGTAGAAATATCAGCTGTGATTTGGCTGTAATACATTACAAAATGTACTATATAGGATGGTATGCTAAATATAGCATAGAGGTAATGGTTCAATGGTATAGCACCTGTATTTCTTGTTGAGGTTGTTATTTTGGAAACTGTTCTATCTTTTGTAACCATGGCTCTTATTAATAGCCCTTACACAGATAAATACAGGATTAAATATGATGGACTGTGGTGTCTCTACATTCTGAAGCACTTTTCATGTGTTTACACACAACTTATTAATTTTTTCCAAGTAGTAAATTCGTCCTAGATGATAGCGTACTTTCAGCTATAAATACAAGAATTTCAGTTTTATTTCTTCTGTTCAGAATGGAACATAGAATATTTCATATCAATCTGACATCTCAAGAAAAGGGAAAACATATCAAACTCTTGGCTCAGACAAGATGAAGGGTTTTATCTAAAAGCAGACCTGGTCTGAAGACATTAAAAAGAGAAAGAATCATAGAATGGTTTGGGTTGGAAGGAACCTTAAAGATCACGCAGTCCATCCTCTCTGCCGTGGGCATCCTTCACTAGGTCAGGTTACTAAAAATCCCATTCAACCTGACTTTGAACATTTCCAGTGATGAGGTGTCCGTGACTTTTCTCGGCAACTTGTTCCAGTGTCTCACCACCCTCATAGTGAAGAAATTCTTCCTAGCACTATGCAGCCACTTTCAAACCATTTCTCCTTGTCCTATCCTTGCATACCCTATTAAAAAGTCCTTCTTCATCTTTCTTGTACCCCTGCTTTAGCTGCTGAAAATCTGCAATAAGGTCACTCCAGAGCTTCCTCCTCCAGGCTGAACAACCCAGGCTCTTTCAGCCTGTCTTCATGAGAGATGTGCGCCAGCTCTCTCACCATTTTCATGGTTCTCCCCTGGACTCTCTCCAACAGGTCCGTATGATGTACTGGGGACCTCGGGGCTAGATGCAGCACTCATCATACCTCACTTCATATATTTGGGTACTAAATGAATTTTAATTCTTTCATTACAAATGAATGCAATAGAAAAGTGTTTAATAAAGAGACACAAGTGGCAAGAAAAAAAAATAAAGTAGAAGCAGCCCACCAAAATTTTTTTATTTAATTTATTAAAAATCCTACAAATAGTCATAAAAACTAAGTTAACTTTTTTGATGTAAATACAATTTGCATCTAAACAAAACACAGGCTCGTATTTAAACAATAAGGCTAATTTTTCCAAACTTTTAACTTTTATCTCAATTTTATAACTTTGTGCTACCTATATTATAAAAAGCAATTTCCATTACTAAATTTCACTGATATTATATTACCTATTCTTCCTTCTTCTTGGATAGAAGATACAGGTATGGGTGTTGTGGCAGCAAGTTAGGAAAAGTAAACAAAATCATATAAACATCAACAATCCACGGAACTTCTTTTTCCATTTTCATTATTATTTTAAAATATTTCACTTATGATTAATATATTAACCAACAGCATTCCTTAAAATGAAATTTGAACATGCATTTACTTCACAGAATACTCTAAGAACTTGTCTGTCTGAACAAACCTACACAAGATAAGCCAGACAGTATTTACTTTCCTCTTCCCCATGAACTCAAAAGGCTCAAGGAATATCAAGCCCTTTTGAACATGCTCTCTCTGCAAGGGATATTTTCTTATTGCTTTTTAAACCTCACAAACTTTGCCTTCAATCCATCATATACATTAATCTTTAGAACAGAATTTTAAATGTTCACATGCAAAGACAGAATTCCCAAAGACTAAGATGTTACAAATATTTTGAATAAACTACAAAAGCACTGATGTCAGGAAAAAGGGAAATGTAATGACAATCTCACAACCGAAAGTATTGCAAGTGTACTTATTTTAAGAAATATTTAAAACCTTTGATGGGGATCTTCAGGTCAAAATTTTATAAAAAATATATCAAATTGAAATGTGCAAGAGATAATTGCAAACACAAAATTTGATACAGATGTTGAGCTGTGCATAACTGGTAAATAAAGGATTCAAGAGCAAAAACAGTGACATGAAAGGTATAAAATTACCTAAACCAACAAAGGAACAAACTGGAGTCTCCAACTTGGGAACATTGAATATGTGGCCATTTCAAACACCAACTGAATGTAACCGACTTAACAGCAAGTCTGGTCAACCATCAAGGTGTCTTTTTGGAGGTGATGGCAATATTAATGCCCAGCTTTACAAGTCATTAGCCTTAGCTATATATTTATGAACATTTGTCCAGTGGATATTGCCTTGTATTTTTGTGTTTAGCCTGCTTAAGCATGCTAAAAGACTAAGGTTGGTGACCCAGAGAGGCACCAAGGCATCACTCTACCAAAAGGGATTTTGCACCTCATATTAAATATTCATTAATTCACTTCTGCTAAAAACATTTTATTTAGCTTAAAATAATTGTAAACTGGGAACCAAATATCCTTTGTTATTACCAGCCTTTGAAAAGAACACATGCAATTTTACAAAAGCCTTTTTCTTTCCTCCACTCGCTCACTTCTCTTTCTAAACAAAGGGGGAAAAATCATTAAAAATATCAAAGACATTGTGGGGACAGAAACAGAATGATGTTTGTAGTTCAAGCTATTACAGGCCAGCAAGAGCACAGAAGCCAGAAAGCCACGTCTGTGTTACATCAAAGTTAATATGTTCTGCAGGGAAACATCACAAACATCTGTAGAAATAAATATACATATATATTGTGAAAACTCTCATCAGAATTAGAGATGTAAATACTTCTTTCATTGCTTCCATTGACTCAGTGTAACCACATGATCTATATGTGCAAGTCACATTCTGAAAGGCGGGGAAATTTAGAGAAGTGATGTCTTACTTTATAAGTTAAATGTAAGTAATGCACCTGATAAACTGGTAAACAATTTGTCTAGAAACAAAGGAGAAGTAAATAGTTAATTTCATGCAGCACAGTAAGTTGTTAAACCACCCCCTTTTCTCTGAATTCCTTTAAGATATGCCACGTAATTTGTATTGTAGTTATTATGTGCAGAAGTGAAAAGTGGTTCTAACAGGAGTCATAACAGAAATCTTTAATCAGAAGACTCAGCAGGGTCTGTTCCTGAAGTTAGGTGAGATAAATATAACACATCTTTGACATATATTGAAGTTTAAATATGGAAACACCATGCTCATTGCTTTTGTTTCTGATCTTGAAACCGTAATGTAATCATTGCATACTTGCTACTTTTATTTTTTAAAGGAGTAGGGGTGATTTTTTCATTTGTAATTTTGCGCTAATCTCAATTTAAAATACATGCAAAAATTTAAACCAGCCTTTTGATATATTGAAATCTTCTACATCCCTGTCCAAAAATCTTAATCTATTGATTTTTTTTTTCAAAAGCAAAAGGAAAATCAGCAACTTGGTTTGATCCTACTACTAGTCAGATGAGATTAAGTTACATGCAGACTCTGAACATCGTTAAATTCAAAATGACCTTAGAATTAACCTGTCAAAATTCTTAGGATCAAACCTTAACCCTAACAGTAAAGGTTATATTAAAAAAACAAACAAACAAACAAAATCCAAATTGTATCAGCACAGCTAATTTTTTGTAAAGCATACTAGACTACATCAAAGCAGATATCAATACTGCTGTGTTGACTGTGCACCATAGGAAAGGAAACTTCTTACCATTCTTGAAACAATTAAATACATTTTCCATTATTAGTATAGTATACAAACCCAACACAAAGAGTTACAATTTAAAAATATACTTTTAAAGGTAGATTTTTCTATTAAACTTTGGTAGTATCTTGGACTTCTGTAATTCTCAGGTGCTGTTGTTGTGGTGATGGTACTAAAAAAAAGTACAATTGCCAAGAACACATTAATAATATAAATATTGTGTATTAACTGTGCTAGTAGAAGGTAGTAAATCGTATACTATGGTAAACAGCAATACATCTGAAAACTGGGTATTAGTTTCCAGGAAATTCATTAAAATAAAATACTGTTTGTATTGAATCTAATTTTTTATTTTAGGTGAAGATTTGCATCCGATGACAAGGACAAACTGTTCTTCATGTGATATGAGCATTCTAAGACAAAAAGCATTAGGTGAGAAAAGAGAAGAGATGGGTTTAAAACACCTATGGCCTGATTCAGTTATCTAAACATAGATGGCTCAATCAACTTGAGATTTCCTGGCTGGGTGAAACCCAGCTGGCTTCACCTTGCTACTTCAGGAAGGCTCCGGTGTCTCTTGGGTGTTGTGTCATAACTTTCAGACTCGTGCAAATGACTACACGCTCTTGTATGTTATAGTAGCATCACTTATCCAGATAGAGACTGTGTCGCAAAAAACTCAGTCAATAATTCCAACAATACAATCTAACATATGGAATATACCAAAGGTAATATTCAGATAATTCACTATAGTTTTTTGTACTGTTTGAGATGACCTAAGGAATCCCACAGATCTGTCTGAACAGGAAACTTGCAAGTTTCCAGAAGGGTATTTCCTAGGTCACATTTGTCATCTACATATTCTGGAAGACACTAGGATGCATCAAAATGAATGGATGCCAGGCCATGGTCAAACATATTCCTCCCTGAATTTCTGAGGTGTAATTTGCAGTAAATCAGCCCAGTTTTAAATTTTTAGTTTAAGGGGGCATATATAGAGTACAGTACACTTTATCTATTTGCTATAGCTGAAGTAAAAAATAGTTTTTTCAAATGTCGGGTTTTTTCTGTTTCCTTACAAAGGAAGGTTAACCTATATATCTCAGAGAAATCTAACTAATGAATTCAAAATAGTGATTAAAGGAACCGGCTCAGCTTCTGTGATACTTAATGTATCCTAGAATTTGCTATGCAATTTCCCTAGTCCCGGATGTTTATCTTCTGAGAGCAGGTTGGTGATTAGTTCAACAGACAGGAGTTACAGAATACTCTGAGTTGGAAAGGACACACAGGGATCACCAAGTTCAACCCTCAAGTGAATGGCCTGCACTCAAATCTGAACTACAGATATGTTGTTCCTCCACACGTTAATCATCAGAAGCTTGCTTCAGTAGACATTTTAAAGCACACCTTATCAAACAGACTTCACAAATGTGAACTGACAGTAACCGTCTTCTAAATGTAGTCAGAATAATCTCATACATTTTAGCCCCATTCTGTTGATGACTTGCTCAGGGTTTGCTCAGGGCATTCCTAATGGGATACCATGATGTTTTCATACTAAGGGAATACACACCTACAAAGCCTTCTTAATCAAATAATGTTTGAGCTACCAAATCAACATGGAGGTCAATTTCCTTCTGTGTAAATTATGTTTCGATATCAAAACAGTATTTTAAGTTTTTTTGACACTAAACAAGGAAAGCAAAAGGTTTATTATAACCACATGGTTATAAAACTCACATAGCAGTAAGAAGTCTTCTCCAAATCAGTTTTTTATAGTTACTTATTTTTTCCAAAAGAGTCTTTCATGGGAAAAAGAAAGAACAGATTTCTCTCTTTCCTGCTTTCAAATTATTTGTACTCTAGAGTTGGAGCTTTGCTGTTATCAAATTCATTCTTTAATATCAGTACAAAATGCAGAACTAGAATGTTGACAAGGAAACTGAAGAGCACACTCCTTGTGAGAGGATATAAAGATAACTAAACCATATTCTTGTACGACCACGTTATGCACACCAGACATTAGTACTGATGAGAAATACTTTCCAGCAGGACACCGAACAGGATTTATCTCCCAACAGAAGAAACAGCATGGTCAGGGTCTACAAGCAGTTCTTTGAGACCCTTCAAAATCAGTCATGCAAACTCTTTAAAATTATCTGTTATTTCCTTTAATTCACATTTCAGGTTTCAAGCAATAAAGATATTTAGTAACCAAAAATAAAATAGATATTGAAAAATTAGCTATGATTAAAGAATACCACCAAAACTTTGTTCCCTGTCTATCCTTCCTATTAATCTTCTTTCAAATTATTCATTTATTTTTCAACTTTTAAAACATTATACTATTGCATAGTATTATATATAACTTTTATAATGTTACAGTTATTAATAAGAATAAGGCTAATTTAGTATTTGCATGAGAAAAATATAGAGGCAGAAAAATTAGGCGGATTTTTAGTTGTTTATTCTTTTTTTAATCTTCTAAAAAAGCATACTTGTGTTTTCAGCAATAAAAAGAAGAAACCTGATACCAATTTAATATGTTCTGTCAAATACTGGAAGGAAGTTTATTGAAGTTTATAAAATTATGTTCTATTGGTCTCACAATAACTAAACCTATGTTTTAAATTACATTTTGCTGTGATTTCATAAGAATTCAAAATGAAACTTGATCTTAATCTGGTGCAACCGCATTTTGGAAGTATTCTGGATGAAAATGTGTTTATATTTTATTTTTTATTTTTGAAGGTTGATAGGAGGGGGAGTAATGTCGTTGTTACCTATAATAAATTATTATAGATGGTGAAGTATTTGTTTCCTTTGCAATTATCACACTATTTTTGCTAATGACTATGATCGAATATATAAGCCCATGACTGAAATTAAGATCTGAATAAAACAGATGGTATCGATTGATTATTTTAAGTACACTTTCATGTAGGTACTTTGTGAATATCTGCATGCTGTATTTCAGAACTAAACACCCTCATACTACTTTAATATTCTGTATAATATGCATTTATTGCATCCTGTAATTAAAATGTCTTCCTCTCTTCTGTTTTCTTCGTCCTTTGTTAAGTTTTACAAAGTGATTTGAAAACTGCCAAAAGCACAATAATGCAAGATACCTACTTTACGTAGCCGTGGATTAATGGCTCAGTAAAAGGTCAGGAGAGAGTAAGTATCTTACAGGATGTTCTTGAGCTAGTCATTTATGATTCAAATATCCTACTGGTAAACTCTTGACTAACCATATAATATGACCAGACATTGTGGTTCTTCACAACCTTTGATAGGTCTTGGCAAAAACACTTAGCTAAGCACTATAAATTAATTTTCAGTGAAGTTTGCAACATAAACCAAGTATTTAACAGATAGCACCAATGGATATTGATTGGACAAGTTAAATATTGCAAACAATCATTAAGTTTTGCTAACTGGGCAAGTTCTGGGGAGTAAGATTTACTCTTCTTACGTGCTCAAAACTGATGACACCTGCATATAAGCAGCCCTAAGTCAGCAGCCAAGTTCAGTGCAGCTGTATAAACATAAAAGCCTAGTACTAGGGGAGAAATCCGGCAGTGCTCATCCTGGCAACCAGCTGTCAGACCAGGACTTTGATCCACTACACATCCACCTCTACCATGGAAATGTCACAGATATTTCAGTGTATCTCAGATGTTACTGAGGGCCTAAACAGCAACTGAACCAAAGTCCTACACTACAGAAGAAAACTAATATGCATTACAGGAGAAGTTAGACATTTAAAAGATAAAAAAGGAGGGGAAAATGTGGAGAACTATGAGTAAAACAAGCACTGGGTTCAGATCGCTACTCTTACATTTGCTTTTCAGTGCTTACAGTGCAGATGTCTAAATATGAGCTCTGTTACTAAGCTCGCACATCAATGCAGATCTTGTTCCTAGAGTTAATGAAAATGTGGGAAGCTGAATATTCAACTTAAGCAGAAGATATATCTGATCAGTGGAATTACTCTAGGCTCCTCTAAATAGGAGAAGGGTTCATTTTCTGCTTTTACTAGTGCTTTTTTTTTTAGGTATTTGAGTATCAGAAACAGCTGCATAAAGCTGTCAGAGAAGAGATCTGACAAGTAGAGCGCAGGTGAGGGACCTTGATGTTTTTTAAATGGAGTCAGTAGAAGACTGTTATAGACAACTGAGTTTTGGCTTTTTTTCACATGTAGAAGTCTACATTTAGGTATGTACATTTAGGTGTTAACCATCTCGTTATGTCAACCCAAACGACAGAAGATGTAGTCACTTATCATGTGACTTAAATTAATAGTTCTGAAAGAAAAGACATATGCATAGAAAATTAAAACTACCATCCTCTTTTATATTCACTTTCTTAATTCCATCCCTCTGTCAATATCTTAAATAACCCACGTGACAAGCTAAAAACAGATTACTTTCTTTTATTGCACCATGTAGAGTAAAGATATATGTTATTGTTTTTAATTTTATATAAATACAAAATAAATATTTTGGATATATTTTTTCATCAATTACACAAATTGGTGAATAAGAAAAATTTGAGCATGGAATGTGTAAATCATTTAATAGCCTACCTGAACTTCCAGTATATGAGAAACAGAGCAATTCTGTAGAGTTTTATCCTTGCCAGTAAGGTCTGGCAGTACTATGGCTAATTGATAGATAATGGCATAAATGTTCTTTGAGAGATTAGTTAGATAGTCATGCATACCAGAAGGCAGGTAAATGACCAAAGTATTTAACACCTTTTAAAATTAAAGACTTTGCCAACTCCTTATCGCTTCAAATATAATTGCCTTGATTTGAATTAAGAAGAAAGACGGGTAGCTTTGTTTCCCATTTGGACAGATAAAGGCTGAATAAGTGCATTTTTAATCCATAATTGATACTTTTGAGGCTATATCTGTTTGAAATTTGTTCCGAGAGTTATTTGCATCTTTAAAAATTCAAGAGTAGTAACACCTCACCATCTCTCCAGAGCAGCCAATAACACAGTTGTCAATATATGAATGCATCATAAGTTCAGCATGGTTAAACTCTAATTTAGTGTCTCTTTTATAGTCTTTGGCATCTATAGTTAATTGAATAAAAAGCTGAGATAATAATTTTATTTTTAGTAACATTTGGAGTGATTGAATATTTTCATGTAATTATATTCATATATTCACCCATATATATTATATATATATATA
>WBMZ01009014.1:0-74889 GCA_013400975.1 Atrichornis clamosus
AAGTTCTGCCACTTATCCCAACAACAAAAGGGTGAAAACAAACACAGTCCACATAGATACATTTTTAGTGTGGAAAGGTAAATAATAATTAAGATGTATGTTTCCATCTCCTTGACCATGAAGCTTAATCCTTGGTGCTTTCCAGGTACTCTTTTGCCACTGAAAAATCTTATTTGCCTGAGAAAATGACGCAACTGAGACATAAGTGATTAAACCCAGCTGTGGCCCCACATACTTCAAATCATGGTGGCTTTCTGATAGCTACATCTCCCTGAGTGATGTGTAAGGGCAAGCAGCTTT
Organism: Atrichornis clamosus; assembly: GCA_013400975.1. Lineage (NCBI taxonomy): Eukaryota > Metazoa > Chordata > Aves > Passeriformes > Menuridae > Atrichornis > Atrichornis clamosus. The sequence goes on from WBMZ01009014.1 coordinate 301, forward strand.
CTCCTAGACAGACTGAGGGGGATTTGGGGGACCTGTGTTCGGTCTGAGACAAGGCATCAGCCTCCCCTGCCCGCACTGGGAGGGGAAGAGGAGAGCTGGGAGCAGAATTATTTCTGCTCTATCCATGCACCTATGACCCAGCAGGGAGCAAAAATGGCAGCATCTAGAAGGAGGCTTGTGGGTGAGTATATATTTCAAACTGCAGCTCTGGAAATATCTGTTTTAATCAGATTATGATGCCCAGATTTTCTCTCCAATGTATGAGGTAGTACATTAGAAAACCTTGTTATAATATTGCACTCAAAATAAGACCTCTAAGAATACACTCATAATGGCTGCTGGGAGCTTGTCCTTCACTGAGGGATTACTTGTTTTCTAGTTGGCAGTATCTTGAAAGAGCTTTCAGATAAACTTTCTTAATAGTTTTTTAATTTTCTGAATGCATTTTACTACATTTCTCCCTAGTTTTTACAAATAGAGTTAATTAAAACCTGTGAAAATCAATGAAGTATATATTAGTTTAGGTATAAAATGAGGTAGAGGGGCTGAAAAATTACTTCAGGTGACAGCAAGTGCTAGGAACAGATCTCAGAAGCACAAGTTCCCTTTCTTCCCCATCACACTAACACTTCTCTGAGAGTATTTTTAGTATTTTTCAACACATGTAAGTCATCAGCTAACATGTTTTTGGCTATACCCTCCTACCTATGACACCCACACCCTACCCCCAAAAAAAACCCAAAAGGACCCTTCCATGTTCCCAAGTAGAAGATGTACTAGAGTTTACACAGAATGGTTTGGGGAAAGGAAGCAAGCTTTATTTTCATGAGCATGAAAGAAAGTATTCATTTGGGTTGAATCTCAAAAAGGAAATGGGTCAGGTAGAGAGCACTAAGAGACAAGAAGGGTCAAACAGCAGGTGTACAGAAAAACAAAAGGGTATCATCAGTCCCCCAAAGAGCTGCACAGGGCATGGAAAGGTCACCATCATTCACTCAGCATTTGCTTAGGATAATTCAAGGGAATCAGTGAATGAAGGAAGTATCTGAATGGCATGGCTCTGCATGGCACTTGCCTTTGGCTACTTACTTAATTCATGAATATGTAAAGGGGCGAGACAAAGGAAAAGTATTACCTGTTTCTCTTAATTTTGAGTTGATGTAGTCTTGTAGCATTGAAAAAGACAAGTATACCTAAGAGTATGTGTGAATTCCAAAATTCATCTCACCAAAGACCCTCTGCTCTATTGCAGAGACAGTATGGATTTGGGATTCCTTAGGCCTAAAGAAATGAATATGTGATTTGGTGACAGCCCCGGTAAGACAGGAAGGGAAGTTATGAGTCTGACTAAATGTGCATTTTCAGGCACACCTAAGCATTGAGTATTGAAGGTAGTAATGATAGCAACTCGGACACCTATAACTGATTTCTAATTAATATAGCTAGACCAGCAGATTTCCTAACACTGGTAAATAAAGTTGTGCAAGCAATCACAGAATCATTTAGTTTGGGAAGGGTCTCTGAGATTGAGTCCAGCCTATGACTGATCACCACCTTGTCAACCAGAGCACAGCACTAGGTGCCACATCCTGTCATTTCTTGAACACCTCCCGGGACAGTGACTCCACCACCTCCCTGGGCAGCCTATTCTAATGTTTAACAACCCTTTTCATTAAGAAATTCCCCACAATGTCCAGCCTGAACCTCCCCTGGCAAAAAGACATCCTGCCTAGTATGCTGCACCAAACTGCAGGCTATAAATTTCTGACACTGCAGAGCAGGGGAAGGCAGCAGTCTGGGCTTTAGCCTACATGTCTCCCAGGTACCTATTGTGTGTATACGTAAAAATAGTTGTAGAAATAAATTTTTTCAGTAGATTTCTAAAAACAGATTAATCTGAAGAGACTAATTTTGTTTGAATAAACATTTAAAATGTTATGTGCAGTGCTTATGAACAATGAAAATATCACCAGGGATAGCTGGAAGTATTGCACTCTGTAATGAATATTTTTTCCCTGTAAGAAACCTTAGTGGAGACATAGACAAGAAAATAAGTAACCTCACTGAATACTTGTTAAAACTGTAACTATTCATATGGCTTTTGGTATTACCTGTTCATTGCTTGGCCTAGGTACTCTGATCCCTTGAAGCTAATAAACTGGTGCAAGAGATGTAATTTTTGTAAAAGCACTGTCTTATTGGGACAAAGGAAATCATGAAGAACAGTCAAGGTTGTTGATGTTTTACCTGTCTGAAATTAATGTTTTTATTTTGGTTAGCACCAAAATTATTCCGAAATCATGGGAAAGAAATTTATATTTTAGTTCAGACTAGAGGCAGTCAGGAGGAAAGCCTGTTACCACCGAAGAGGTGTTCATCATAAAGAAAAAAAGGGATTGAACTTCAAGTTACTTGGCAGTCAAAACAAGGCTTGGAAAGTGTAGAGAGTTCTGAGGATGCATTGTAGACTGAGGCTGTGGTAGGAAAAGAAGTCAGTGCAGGAGAGAGCAGGCTGAGCAGTGTTCTGGTAGTGTGGCTCCTGGAGAAACTGAAGCTATGTTTGACCTTAAAAGCCATAATATGACATAGAAGATGGAGAGAAAACAGTCAAGGCAGATGAGCGATTTTTTGCTAAAATCAACTATAGAAGAAAAAAAGTAATTGTAAAGGCACTGTAATCCAACTGCTGTAATCCAACAGCAAATGTGCTTGCCTGCAGATGGGAACTATACTAACGTCCTTCATTGTTACCTGCACTGTGGATACTCCTGCCCAGGGTGGGCCTTCAAAGGTGATCAAGTAGCTTTCTTGCAGCCATGGGCTCGGGTAATTTCCAGAACATCAGCATCTGCTTCAGCAAGGCCAGTTCTTAACCATTGTTCAAGTATTAACCACATCTCTCTTTCCAAACAGACTGAGATTCATAAGTGGAAATATCTTTTTCAGACCAAACATCTTAATCATTTCAAAGTGATTTAATTTTGAGGATAACTTTTACTCCAGGCAGCCTGATGTGCTCCACCTTCTTGACTCTGTGTTGCCTTTACTGTCAAGCCTGTAGCCAGCTTTGAAATTCTTCACTGATTATCAAGTGGTATAATTGCACCATTTCCAGCTAAATGTATTCATTTTTAGAAGTGCTTCTGCTGGGTCTGCTGTGAGTGCTGTGATCCAATTATTTCTTCATTGTAGGATTAGATGCAGCTCCAGACAGAGTGAGAAGACTAAAACCCCCAAATGTCTGGTTCCTCAGTGAAGCAAACGAACGATGGAAATAATATGAATTCTAGGGTGTTTGCAAAACAAGAAAGAATTGCATGTTTATAGCATACTTCAGAATAAAAGGAGTCCCCTAGGTGTTTTTACCATTCAAAATTATATAAACATTTGAAATATTTTGAGTTTAGGGATGACAGCTCTAGGTGCCACGAACTTGGCTGAAGCAATAGCACTTAGTACTATCCACAGAATTCTAGAAAACCAAATCACATCCCTGTTTTGACTGTTTCATTTTGCATTTTCCTCATAATCAAGAGGACTGGAAACACTCATCTTTCAACAAAGGAAAGAAAGTGGAAATGCTAAGCATAAAGCTGTGTGATCAGAGCTTTGATAACTGCCTTGATTCTGGATGTAACAATCAGCACAAGCAATATCCAGCTATGACAGTGACTTTAGGAGGCTGTTTCATATTACTAGTTTCCTAGTCGAGTCATCTACTCATCTGGAAAATCACGCTTTGTGGATGCACTGTGTAGACTGCTGGGGTCACTCAGTCTCTCATAGGTGTCACTGTTCTCACCAAACTCTCACTGCCACCATCGGTCTCTTATTTTCAGACCTTTTTGGCCAGATGCTGTCTATTAAATGCAGCTGGAACCACTAAAATAGCCATGATAATAAGCATAAACAATATTCCTGTGTTGTAGAATCATTTGCATTTTAGGAAAACAAAACGTAAAGGTCAGGCAAGTTTTTCTGTGTTTGCATGAAGTATGAAACCATGTATATGGAAAAAACCCAGCAAATGGGCTTTAACTTCAACACAGGCACAACTTAACTTAGGGATGTGAACTGTTAAAAGATTGTTCACAAATTATCGATAGATCACCTAGAAATTATTGATGTTTGAAGATGAAACAACTTGTTCTGCATTACACACCTTTCACAGGCTTTTTGTAATGCATTCATTAAGATTTTTAGCAACATTTTTCTTCAAATATTACCCCTTCGGCATAGCTAAATCAAGATGAGAAGAGGAAGCTTTTCAGTTTTCCTTCTTACTCTTAACACTTCTGGTAGAAAAGGTGCTTGAACATTGCGGTATCTTGAGTCCACATGAATCTCATTAACTTTTCTTATTCCTTGTAAATCTGTATAAATTACAGATATGAACGGCCATAGAAGTATTTTTGGAGAAAAACAACTTTGGATGGGCAGATGATGTAATATACTTTCATTTCATTATCTTCAATGAAAGGGTGCCAATTTAAAGGCATTAAACCTAGCAGTGTATGCTGATAGGTTTATCAAGAGCCATCAGGCAGAGCTGTTGCTGAAATTGTTAACTGGCAATCAGAGTAACTTATGATGGGAAAAACTAGAATTTAGTGAAAATAATTAAAAACACCCATTTGTTATATGCAGCTTTGTATACTCAGTTAAACTACATTATTTTTCATGAAAGCAGCACTATGAGAATTAAAAATGTATATTTTAGCAAAAACCTTTCCACTAAAATCATGTAGTCAAATTTGTTCAGTTGCTTCTTATCACCAAACCACCGTAAACATTTTTCAGGAATTTTCAGACAAAATTTTTATTTGAAAGCAGCAGATGTTCTTTTCCCGTCAGTATCAATGAATAATTCCTCTTGTGAAAGTCAGCCTCTCAGAAATGTGCAGCCACAAAATTTTCTTTTCCATTAATCTAGGGTTTTCAATCTTGGGGATTCTTATCTCTGAGCCCCAAATAGACAGATTACTCCTAAGACTCATAAATTTAAGAATAACACCAAGAATTTGCAGAGGAAGATGTGACTTTTACACACTTAAGTTGACAAGGCAAATGAGAGCAATTAGTCATAATCTACAATAGCAGAGCATGACTAGTTATCATTATGTGCTTTTTCTGTGCAGATCATGATTGTTCCTGTCTGGGGCTGTTTCAATTAGAGACAAAGATGCAGGGATTGATTTGTTTGACTGTTTCTTGGTTATAGTAGCAAGGTGTCAAACCACTCTGCTCACCGCTGTCTTGCAGTGGTCTTGCTGAAGAATAGAGCAGGTAGCTGGGTGTGCAGCTGAAGTGTGAGCTGCAGGTTGTGCCCTGGGTGGGGGGAAGCACTGGCTGAGGGGTGGCCAGTCACCTAGAGACTCTGTAGAAACCAAATAAACAAGACCCCAGACCAAATATCACCACTGGACCAAGAGGCACATATAAGCATCATGAAGAGCATGTCAGGAACAGGTCCAGCACACAGGCTGTGAGTATATACAATCCCAGGGATTCTTTTGCTTCCTGAAGGCACCAGCTCAAGCTGGTTTTGTGCTGGTGCACCACGATTAAATTATTCAACGTAACCATAGATCCGGGACTCTGCTGTGGGAAACCCAGGTCTGAGCCAGCAAGGAAACCTCATCTGACTGTGTGAGTGTGGGGTGTGCAGGGCGTCAAGAGGGGCACCCGTGGGGTCACTGGAGCCACACAATGAGAAGGGGCCTCAGCCCCAGCAGTGAAAGTCTGGAGTGGGGTGTGACTGCCAGAGTGGCTCCTGAGTGGTCAGACAGGAAAGTTTCTTCAACAGTCTTATTCAATGCTACTAATTGCCAGACGCTCAGGATTCTGAATGCATGTGACATACATTGTCATTGAGAGTAATTCTAGCCATGTAACTTTCCAGAGCAGAAAGAAGAATCTTTATTGTCCAGTACTTTAAGCTAGGAATAGGTGAAGGTTTGGAGCTGAATTGACTTTGTCATTCAATGATTTATTTGGCAGCACAGGTTTAAAGCCACTGTGAATTTCGGGTGAACAGCTGACAAGTTTTCTTAACAATTACTTTAAAAATCTATCATTTAATTATTAGCTTGAAGGACACTGCAAATGAACACCATAGGTATCCCATTTACATGTTTAATTGGATTAGTCTCCTGACTTTCAGATTCTAGCAATTAATTTGTCTGGGCATTTTTTTCCAGATAGCTAAATGATTAATCTTTTGTATTTCAGTGCATGGATTCACACCACACATTTTTATATTGAAAAATGAATTGTTCCTCTGCACCATTGTTCTGCTGTTGCTGGATGACCTGTTGTAAAACAAACTTTACTTCTTGAAATAAGTGTTACTACTTAACACAGCTGTGCTTTACATTTTGGAATAATTGATATTATATTACCTTCAAGTGTTTTTCTTTCAATTATGAAATCTAAAAGAGAAAATCTAATGCCTAATATTATGTGCATGCAGAGTCGATAAATAAACATTTCCTGCTATGTTAAATTTTACTTATCTGTTTAATAATTAACAGCCATTTGGGCAAAATAAGACACAGTGACATGGTTGTCATGACTATCTGTTAAGAACACTAAAATCTTGGTTTTAGCAACCCATATGTCCCGTTAGAACACCTGGGGGCTCACATAGTATTTATATTTGTAATATAGCTGTATAATAGACCCTTGTCCATTTGACCTCTAGGCATGACAAGATTATAAATCTTAATAATAAAGATGTCAGATTGAGATGTGTTCAGAAATCTTCGTCACTCAGACCTCTCTTCTCAAGCATGTTGCTTGTCATCTTGGTTGTATGTTTGGAAACCAGCAGGTTTCCGCCTGAGGTGGGCCACGCTTGGTAGTTCAGGTGGGCCTTCAGGACCATAAAGGGCAAGGAAGCACAGCTAACTCTTCTGTCCTTCTATCCAGTTCTCCACTGCTCACCAGAGAAATTTCTTCATGTGATGCCATTATTTTGTTAGTATTTCTTAAATTTTTGCACATTATAACACTGATACTGGATTTGATATGGAACCCAAAGGTCAAGATACTGAGATACTTTTCCATTGAAAGTGTGTTGGGTTTGTATGGACAGTTTTGGTAGTGGAGGGGGTGACAGGGGTGCCTCCTGTGAGAAGCTGCTGGAAGCTTCCTCTGTGTCCAGCAGAGCCAATGCCTGCTGGCTCCAGGATGGATGTGCCGCTGGCGAAGGCTGGGACAGTCAGGAATGGTGGTAACGCCTCTGTGATAACAGATTTGTGAAGAAGAAAAAAAATGTCATTTTGCAGATGTAATTGCAGCCAGAGAAGAGGGGTGTGAGAACATGTGAGAGGAACAACCATGCAGACCCCAAGCTTGTGGTGCAGATCATGGTGAAGCAGCTGCAGAAAGAGGATGGAGAAGGTGTTTTAAGGTTTGTTTTTACTTCTCATTATCCTGCTTTGATTTTGTTGGTAATAAATTCAGTTAATATCCCCAATTCAAATCTGTTTTGCCCATGATGGTATTTGGTGAGTGATCTCCCTCTATCCTTATCTCAACCCCTGAACCTTTTGCTACATTTTCTCTTCCCTGTCCAGCTGTGGAAGGGAGTGCTAGGGAGGCTTTGGTGGGTGCCTGGAATCCAGCCAGTGTCAACCTACTACAGAAAGTTACCAGTAATGGCTTTCCAGAGATATAATAAAGAGCTCTGCTGCCCTACTGGGCAAAAATAAGTCTATACTGGTTTGTTGACAGGTGTAAAACATAGGGTTACCTCAGACTCCACTCAACAAAGTATTCACACATGTGAACTATATGTTCATTACAACAATTACACAAGCATTTTTGTTTGAGAAGCTTCATTCTGCAAAATAATTAGCATCTTCAGTCTCCACAGAGGGCAATGAATGATATAAGGGCCGAGTGTGTCTCATTTTAAGATGTTTAGCACTCTGGAGAATTAGGCCATAATCACTGAAATATCCTAATTGTAAGTCAGTGTCCTGAGAGCAGATCCCTTCAATGGCAGTGATTGCAGCGATGTGGGGGGAGGCCTCTTCTCCCAGGCAACTCGCACAGGATGAGGGAAATGGTCTGAAGTTGCACCACAGGGGTTCAGGTTGGATATTAGGAAAAATTTCATCACTGAAAGAGTGTTTAAGCATTGGAACAGGCTGCCCAGGAGAGTGGCAGTCACCATCCCGGGAAGTGTNTACCATCCCGGGAAGTGTTCAAGAGCAGACATGGCACTTTATTATATGGTTTAGTGGGCATGGTGGTATTTGGTGAAAGGTTGAACCTGAAGATATTGGAGGTCTCTTCCAATCTTATTGATTCTATGATTCTACAGCAATTTCCATAATATATTTACTACTGTAAAAAAAAAAAAAAAGCTGTTTTACCAACATCTAAGGTATAACTACCAGATAACATCACATGTAGCTTATCCATTCCTGGAGTTCCATGTTGTTTCATGGGTTATATCATAGCTACTTGAAGGATTTTGAAGCATTGCAGTTTTACAATGATTTCCAAAACTAATTTCAAGTAACTTCTTATTCAAAGTAACTGAGGGAACAGTGTGAGTTAGTAACTCAGCTAACTGCATGAGAAATATTGTTTCTTATTAGCCATTTCTAGATCAAGAGTACAGCAACATTTAATATATTGTGTTCTACAAAAAACACTTGCTGTTTATTTGTGGCTGCTGCTTCTAATTACATGCCTATCCACATTCTTACAGGGGACTTCTAAAAATCTGCATGTTAAACTGAAACCTAACTGCATGACTGTGTCAGGTATTATTTTTAACTAGAGGAACTGCACTGATGCCAGCTCCTGAAGAGTATATATTACCCTATCCAAGAAGGCTATGAATTGATAAAGCCATCAGTTAGTGACTGTTGTGTGGCTGCTGCAGTAGTTCGTGCTTTAGATCCTGTTTATACTTCTGACAGCCACTATACCAATTCATTCATGTTTATATGTTTTTTCACTAATGCTGTATACCTAGGATATGCTCATAGCCAAAATACTTCTTATGGATTCACTGGAGACTTTGTCTCCACCACAGCTTCAATTTTACAAACCTATTCCAGTTCCTTAGTGTCTTTGGGTAATTAGATGAGTAAAACAGAAAAATGAAATTAAACATCTGTATAAGTAGTGTGTATTTAATAGGCTAAACACTCCTCTGGCATATGTTTCTCGAGTTGTAGTTTTGCATTTGTTATTACTGCTGAATAGAAGATCATAACACTGGCAATGAGTCTAACAGACTGTTTTTAATACTGGCAGAATGAAAGAAGATGTGGGACCCAGGATATATAAGATATATAACATTAAAATTACATCTTCTAAGATGCATTGAGGCTACAAGCTTTGCTAGCCAGATAGTAATCCTTTATTTAAAAAAAACCCTCAACATAAACCAAACATTAGACAGTCCCTCTGGCAAAAGGCCAAAGCTGAACTCTTAGAGGAATATAAAAAAATCCTCTTACACAGTTTTCACAGGGCTCTGGGCTTCAGCTCTTAACATATTGCTACTTCCAATATAATTTCCTTAGGGGAGTGTTCTGGTGTCTTTATCAATAGAAAATGTCTGTTTTTAAAAAGAATTGGAAAGGTTGTGATTCTGAACTGAACTGAACTGAACAAGATCATTCCCAAAGGATATTTCAGGGCAAAAGCCATGACAGCAAACCCAAGAGCAATGACAATATGTGAAAGTTCAGTTAATATTAATAATTTCTTAGTGCAGGCATTTTTATACTTCTCTGGTTACTCAAAAATAAGACAAGGCCGTGCAAGACACAGGGTGTGCCAATGCGGTATATAGGGAAGGCTTTTAATGATGATTTTTACCTTTGAGCACTCTTATTAGGATTGCTTGCTGCTATGCAAATTCTTTCCTTTCTCTTGGGGTGTGGGTAGCTGAATGTAGCAGTCCATGTTCACCGCACCATTCTTCTCCCAAGGGACATAAATAATTTGAGGTTATCTAAATTAATCATCTGGAAATTTCTTCTACATGGAAACACTCCTTTGGAAGATCTAACACCTGCTGAGCTGCTACCTGCCCTTCACTCTGCTGAGATGGAGCTCATAGTAGTGGGGAGCCGCAGTTGTGATACTGGAAATGGCCTGGGGATATATGCCCAGCACTGAAATTTAAACAGCATTTTCAAGCTGCTTGTAGCCCTTTCTTGCTGGAGCAAGAAATGTGAATATCTGAGTGGCAATCAGACTAAGTGTACAGGAAGAAGCTGTGACCTCCCTGTCCTCGATGTGAGCATCTGTGGTCAAGTTCTAATTTTGTCTGCTTTAATTGCATTTTTTACTATTTTCCCTTTATCAAAGCAAAAGCCAATAGAAGCTGGACTGGAACTTTAGAAATCTGATTCCTGTGGTTTATTGATAAAAATCATAAATAGTCATGCTTGGGCTTAAAGATCATGAGTTCTGAAAACTGATTTTAAAATTTCCTAATCAATTGCTATAAATGCTAGTGGATGGTTATCTGAGCATTTCAAAACATACCTATTTAAATGCAATAACTTTCCTAAGCATAAAAGAGTAGAAAGCAAGATGTCAAATCCCTGATTTTTTGCTCTGCTAAAGCAGGGTTCTTGGCAACTCCTTCAACATCAGTAAAATTGGGTTTGGGATACATGGAACACAAAAACCATAGGCTGAGTGCCCTTCCTGCAGTTAGTGAATTGGCATTGATGGATGACCCACATAAGCTCAAAGAGTGGGTTAATAATTTGAATAAAATATTCTCTCATCTTTTGCCCTTGGGAGAACTTTCCATGAAAGTATGGATGGCTTTTTTTCCTGCAGTTTGTCTGTTTTTCCTGTCATTCCTGTGTGTTGGTGGTTTGTAAACTGAGCCAAATTGTATCTGTTATTTAAAATTCACTAGAAGCCAGGGGTCTCCATCAAAATTAAGTGGATATTGTGCAAGGATGTAGTGCATAGTAAGAAATGAATTCTGCTCTGAAGAGATTCAGCTTAGATGAAAGACCAAGATGAAGTGATAGCCTCTAATGCCAACTAGGTGAAGAGACAAAAAAACTGAAGTCCTGAAAGTCAGTGGGAGCCTAGGGAGTCAAATGTCTTCGTGGAGTTGGCTTTAAAGGCTCCTTTTTAAAATTCAGCATTAAATGAGAAAGAGTGAAGTGAGTTCCAAGACAGTTGGTATGTCGATGTGGTGGCAAAACTAGACTGGGAACTGAAAGTAGCATAGCTCTGTCAGCTAACAGTGCTTGTAGGCTCGGGCACAGGGCCATGCTGATGCAGCTGTATTGCTTCCGACTCCACGGCTACATCACTTGGCTCACTAGATCAGGAAATCTTGTCTGTTTGTGTAGTTTAAACAGCTCTTGAAGTTTATGAAAGAGGAAAAAGAACAGTTCTCCGTTCTTCAGGCCCAGACCAGCGTTGCCACAGGAAGCTTCATTGCTTCCTTCAGTAGTCACTTGTGTATGTAACATAATTCTGCTGGAATAATTCAAAAGAAAAAATTATTGATGCATTAAATAATGTATTTTGTATTAAAAAAAAGATTACTGAAATCTCTATTCCTAAAGATCATTCTTTATTTTTTAGATATGTTCAGCTCAGCCTATATATTAATGTCTCAACTTGGAATTAGCCCTGTTTCATCCAGAGGGAAGCAAAGGCAGTCTCCCTGCAGCCTCTGTTTCAACTAGAGGGAAGCAAAGGCAATCTGTCTCAACCTCTCCCAGGCAGGCATTTTGGCTCATTTTCTCACACTGAATGTGAGTTCTGGAGGAAGTTCAAAAGAAGTTCACCAGGGTCAGCAGTGTCCTTGGTCAAAATTGCAGAAAACACAGGAAAAAGCCACAAATCCTGGGAGGATTTATATAACACATTTTTTTTACTGTGCTTTCTGCTTCCTGTGTGTCCTCAAAATCATGTACGTGATAATCTGCTGACAGAAGCAACTTTACTTCTGTCAGTGCTTCGGAATCAATACTGCTGCAAAAGAGCAAGCGAGTTCCCCCACAGCTCCTGCATCCTCTACACCTCTTGCACATCTGCCCCAACAGCTTGAGCTCTGTTTTCATAGGCTGAGAATAACGAGGGAAGGTCACAACTTTTTTGGAAATCACCAGAAAGAATGAGCTTGCTGCATTGACAGATCAGAAATGTTAATTCTGACCTGAAAAGAAAAGCAGCATGACGGCCTTGTGTTGAGCCCCGGTCCTTGCCCAATGAGTTTATGTAAAAGGGGCTTGAAGTACTACTTTTCCATGAGGTGGGTACATGGGAGAAACACAACATTCTCAGGAGATTAAAAAACAAAGTTTACTGGCAAACTTTACAAAATCAGCAATTTGGTGAAATTTCAAACAAACATGCAATTGAAATAAGGCATTTCACAGTGCATCGATTTGGAAAACTCTATCCATCCAAACTTAAATTACCCATATTTCAAAAAGAGGAAATTAGGAGTAGAAAATAAAAGAAAGAGAGAAAAGCAAGATATAGCTACTGCCTTGGATCCTAGTGTGGTTTAAGCTGCCATAAAATCCAAGGACGATAGGGATGTGACCACATGTGGCTCAAGGCAATGGGTTTTATTTGCTCTGGCCTCCTGTGGCCACCTCCCCAGGTGGGAGTTCCAGTTATCTGGCCACTCTGGGACTGGACTGGGGCTCTAGGGCTGGGGTGTGGGGCATTGTTTCTGCTGTGCCAGGTGTGACAGTGACAACCATTCTGGGCTGCACTGAAGGCTCCAGAGGGATGGGATGTGGGGCAGTTCACTATCCCCCTTTCTGCAGAACTTGCCCTGCTTCCCCACACACACACTTCAGTTGTTTAGAGCCTGTAATCATTTTCTCCGGTCCCTAACACCTGGTTAATCCTTTTTTAAACAGACTTTTTCTGTCATGAATTCCATTTCACAAACAGTGCATTTGTTTACTTGCTGATGAGATTTGTATAGAATCAATATTACTCCAGCCTTTGCTCAATGCAAGGGTGTAAATACTGGTAAAAGCAATGTGAATCACTTGCATTCCCAGAGCTCAAACAGTAACAATTTATAAAGATAATCAGTGACCTTCACCATCTCAAACCCTGCCCTGTTCAGTTATGAGGGAGTAGTGTTTTGACATCTGCATGACTGCCTGTCTGAAATAGGAGTGATGTGGAGTCCCTCTGCAGTCCCCAAAGTTTTGTTCCTAGGCTGCTCTCCAAACTGTCAGTGACAGACACTTTGACAGCCCCAGGAGACAGCCTGTGGTTGCATGCAGGCAGAGTTCTGACCCTGCCTCACTCCTGCTTGCAATTCTCATAGCTGAGCTGTATTGGCAAGAGGAATAGCTTGCAGGGAAGTGGTGTGAGATGGGGAATCCTGTGCTGAGTAACGTGAAAAAGGGAGGACTTCCAGTAATACAGCCTCACGTGTAATGTATTTTCAGCATTTATACCACTCTATCTGCCCAGGTATTTTTTTGTTGTGCACTGTCCTGAAAGTGTGTTATACTTTCCATGTATTTATTCTGGTTTTATTTCATATACAATCTCTGTGTCAGGTTAGACAGAACAGCTCCAAAATTAGTTTGTAACTGGCTTCTGTGAATCACTGCAATTATGAAGCACTCATGACATCATCCTAGGCTGGACAAAGCTCAGCAGCATTGTGAGGGGAAATGTTTTCCCTCTTTCCATGCTTTAATAAATTCATCAGTCACACAAAGCCTGGAATAACATAGGATATTATTAATAAAAAAAATTCTATTTGCAGTCCTACGTAGCATTCACTTAATTATTTCTCCACAACAGACTTGCTGTGCAGCATTTTGCACGCACACTGCAGCTGCAACTGTTCAGCTACACCTCACACCTAAATTGTGCAGAAAAAGGCTGCTTATTTCATGCTAATGGCCTGGATTCAGAAGTCTTATTTCTTCACATTGTTCATTCTAGCCAGCAGGATTAAACAAATCTTGGACAGATTCCCCACAAAAATGGGAGCAGTATACCTGCACTCTGCAGTCTCTGAAGACCCACAAAGGGCATGCAGTTTGGAAAGAAAGGAACACTGAAAAATGCAAGAGTGTAATAGATCAGAAGTCTGGAAACTGTTCTGAAGACAGAGAATTTTATCTCAAGAGAGAAAATTACAGTATTTTGCCTTAATATCTTGCAACTTCATTGCAGAAGGAAGAAACAGGACACTCACTGATATAGGATAGTGTCCTTAGGCATTAGAGTCAGGTTATGATCAAAGCTTAGACCATTAGGCTGTAAATTAGGTGTGCTCCCTGTCTCTATCAGCATTTGATAGCAACATTTTTACAACTCAATACAAGGGGAAAGAAAAGGATGTTTTACTAATGTGAACACCTTTGGAATTAGGTAATGTGTACACAGAACACGGAAACACTTTATTAGGTATATGGATGAAAGCTGTGTCTCTAAAGGATTTGCCACAGACACATGTGACTCCACACTGGGCTGAGAAAGGACAGAAGTCATTAGGATATTTCTACTCACTTTTTAATGTGTTCTCACAACTTTCTCGGTTTAGATCTAGTAGAAATGGGTGTATTAAAATTAGAAGGATAGAGAAGAAATTAGGAGAAAGGGTAAACAAAAGGTATGCCTGTAAAGTCGGTTAAGACATCTTTTGGAAATATTTTCCTCTTGGTGGCATGGGTAGAGAGGATCAGACCAGAAGGAGGCTTGTTTGGACTGGAAAGGATATATGGTCATGATCTTGGCATTGTTATGCACTTGAATCATGTTTGCACAAGGAAACCCTTAACTGCTGGTGCTTCTGATGGAGTTTGGCTATATATCTGGTGAGTATGAATTGTCCACTGCTAATCCATGTGCTTTCTGCAGCACTGATACTATTTTACAGTGTGATTGCTTTACCCAAGCTGACATTTTGTTAATGGAACAAGCTTCCTTCAATATTTAGGTGATGGTGCAATTACAAATAAGCATTTGCCTGCTGTTCCTAACTGAAGATCTATTTCTTTTAAAGTTGACCAGGTTTTAATTAGCACTGGCAGCCTTTAAGTGTAAATCCTAATATAAGCCAGTATTTCATAAATGGATCTATTTAATAACTGCATAATAAAAAGAGAAAAAGTATAGAGTAAATATAGGTAATTAAATCATTCAGCAATCTTAACTCTTGTTGAGTCAATATTTAGCCAGATTTTTCTGTGTTCAGGCCTACTGCAGCATCAAACCCTTCAGGAAAATCCTGAAAGTAGCTTGTAATAAAACTTCGGGGAAGTTATTTAAAAAAGTATTAGACTCGCACACCACACAGGGACATTGAGAAAATTGTCCAGGGTGAAAAAAAGGGCTGGATTGGCCCATGTTTTCTTGCTCCAGACGTCATCATTCAGACTCAAGATCTGGAGGTACAAATAGCATAAACTCACTTGTCAGCAGGAGGATTAGCTCCCAAGGTTGAATTCATTTGGAGAGCTATGTGAGAAGTCATCTTGATAAAAGCCATAATAATAAATCATATTCTTTTGTGATAACATTTTGAATCATTATTCAGAGAGCCAACCCTGTAGGGGCTTTTTGTGTTTAAATCCTTTTAAATGTTTTTAGCTAATCTTTATTTTTACAAAGAACCCTGCTCTCTGTTCTGCTGCGTGTATTATGTTTGATCAATGCTTTCTTTGTGCCTGTAAAGTGCAAAGTGTATTTTTCTTTGTCATTTTATTATTTTAATTTGCTACATGGTTAGAATTTAATACCAAAGGGCAGCATGTTATAGGTTTTTATATTTAAAATGACACTGCTGTTGTTGGGTTTTTTCCCTAAGTTAATTTATTGCTGGTGAAAAATGTTAGACTGGCAGCACGAGAAATTACAAGTGAAGCATTACCTACTTTACCCCTCTTTACTACTAAGATCCAGATGAATAATTGAAAATGCAGGCAACAGGGCTCTCAACTCACCTAAACTGAAGTCCATTATTTCCAGCAGAGGATACTTCTATGAATAATGGGTTGGGAAAGGAATTTCCAGAACCCTGCTTAGCACTCATCAAAGAATGTACATTTAAGTGTCCACGTTGTGCAAGTGAATAGTGGCTTTCTGTTGTGTCCTTTACCTTTTGTTTTCTTCCCAGAAAAGACTTCCCAGAAGAGCAGAGGTCATGCCATAAGTGCATTTAGGAGTAAGAACTGAAGGATAATTACCAGTGAGGTAGATTCACGAAAGAGATCTGGTTATTCATCACATGAAATTCAGATGGTACAAAAATCTGCACAACTTACCCTGTGCATACTGAAAACGTCCTTAGGCATGTTTCCCAATAAGGGTAAGTTTCTAGCAGGATCCTCAGGGTAGTTTCTTGCCCATGTCCAGTTTAACACTGTGGGAAATTACCTCAAAGGAGTAGACAATGACTGACAGAAGTGTATAAGTGATACAGGAATTTCATGGAATCATAGAATATGCTGAGTTGGAAGGGACCCAGAAGGATCATGGAGTCCAACTCCTGGCCCTGCACAGGACACTCCGAGACCCACACCGTTTGACTGATAGTTTTGTCAAAAGACCCCTTGAACTCTGTCAGGCTTGGTGCTGTCATCACCTCCCTGAGGAGCCTGTTCCAGTGCCCAACCACTCTCTGAGTGGGTATCCAGCCTAAACCTCCCCTGACACAATTTCAGGCCATTTCCTCGGGTCCTCTCACTGGTCACCACAGAGAAGAGATCAGTGCCTGCCCCTCCTCTTCCCCTCACGAGGAAGTTGTAACTGCAATGAGGTCTCCCCTCAGTCTCCTCCTCTCCAGGCTGAACAGACGAACTGACCTCAGCCACTCCTCACACGGCTTCCCCTCGAGGTCTTTCACCATCTTTGTTGCTCCCCTCTGGACACTCCTCAGTAGCTTTGTATCTTTTTATATTGTAGTGCCCTAAACTGCACACAGGACTTGAGGTGAGGCCACCCAGTGCAGAGCAGAGCGGGACAATCATCAAAACTACAGAAAGATGTGGATGGCTTGGTAAGCTGAAAACTGGCCAATACATTCCTCAGCATGGTCAAACCTAAATGTGTGTTTGTATGAGTTAAATGTATGTATTTTCAAGCTATGCCTGCAGAGTACTGTAGCCTGACCTGGAAAGCAATGGTAGTAGAAGGAGAAAGACAGGCCCCTGGAAGTTAACAGGAAGGCAAACTTCCCTGTGATGGAGTGACTAAAAAGGCTACTCTAAATCTTGGACTTATTACCAGGTTAGGAGGTGGGTTTATTACTTTTGTGCAGGCAGTAATAGACTTGCTGTAGAAGAAAAGTCCACAGTCCAGAAAGAGTGACAATTATAGTTTCAGGAACAATTAAAATATTGAAAAATATTTCTTCTAATGCAAATCTTGGAATGGCCTTTCTGTTTACCTTATTAAAGGTAGAACTTCAGCTTTGACTTACAGTCTAAATATATCCAGGTGAGAAAAATATGTGAAAGCTGAAGAGCTTTATGGTCCTAAGTTTAATGAAGCCCATTGGTTGATTCTGAAAATATTTAGTTTCATAATTTTAGTGTTTCGTTTCTTTTACAATGGTAATAGTTAACCATTGGAAGAGCATTCTATGATTTGTAAATTCTACGTCTGTAGAAATTTTTTTAAAATCAAATCT
This sequence comes from Atrichornis clamosus, assembly GCA_013400975.1. Classification (NCBI taxonomy): domain Eukaryota; kingdom Metazoa; phylum Chordata; class Aves; order Passeriformes; family Menuridae; genus Atrichornis; species Atrichornis clamosus. The sequence goes on from WBMZ01009014.1 coordinate 17,939, forward strand.
AGATATTTTACCTTTATAATTGCTCTACTTAAAAGGGAAATTAATTAAATAAATCATTACTATGATTTGTACAGACCAAATAAGTGGCAGCAATGCCCATTTGTGGCTCTGCAGTTAAAGGAAACTGCTGATTTTGCTCAAGGTTAAAGAACTACTGAAAAGGTAAGAGGATGTAAGTGAAATTGAAAAGAGGTAGACTATATCTCATTTTAAATGGAAATTTTTCTTTTACCATTAGATTCAAAATTAACTAATTGAACTTCTTGATTCTTAACTGCTAGACTATTAACATTTTTATTTTAGCTAATATTTAGCCAACCTGTTCATGTGAATTTTTCATTCTTTTGTCTAGATAACCTGTAAAATTGATCCCTGGCCTCTGGTGATTTTTGTTCTCCTTCTTGAAATATTTCTCAGTAACTTTCCAATATTGAAATTCCCAGAAACTAATGAAACATTCCACGCACATCCCCGTTCAATGGCATAATGCCTCCAGTTATGCAAACTAAAATTGCTCAGTTGATGACTCTAATTAGCAGTTTAACAGTCCACTTCAGTTCTTTTTGTAATTTTCATGTTCTACTCCTGCTGTTTCTTATACCCTCAGTTTTCACTAAAATATGTACTGTTATCCACTTATTCCTGAATAACTGTATATAGACTTTAATCAAATTGACAACATGCACCAAAATTGCATCCATTTTAATTGAACAAATCCAACCATTTGCTGAAGAATACATTTCTGCCCACCCAGCCCAAGTCTAGTGGTTGCTTGGCACCGTTTGATATAATAAAGAATGGCGAAATTAAAAGCAAGCTTCTGAAATTCTCATGTAATTCTTGAACTACTCTAGCACCAGTTTAAGTCAGTGAAATGTTTGCCACTGTCTTAAGTCAGAGTAGGATGATTCCTTCTGGTACAAGACAAAGAGACATTGTGTACAGGATGTGAGACATTTCTCCCTCACAGCAAACACATAGAAACTGTGCAATAGGAAACAGCCCAAGTCTTATGAGGGGCAGCTGAGGAAACTGGGACTGCTTAGCTTGGAGAAAAGGCTGAGGGCAAACCTAACTCTCTACAGCTACCTGAAATGAGGTTGTAGTGAGGTGAGTGTCAATCTCTTTTGCCAAGTGGCAATTGAGTTACAGGATGAAAGGAAACGACCTCATGTTGTTCAGGGCAACTTTAAATAGGATATTAGGAGAAAATTCTTCTCCAAAAGGTGTATCAAGCAGGCTGCTCAGGGACGTAGTTGAGTCTCCATCCCTGGAAATATTTAAAAGATGTGTAGACATGGCACTTAGGGATGTGATTTTGTTGTAGAGTTGGCAGTGGTGGGTTTATAGTTGTACTTGATGATATTGTCTTTTCCAACCTAGTGATTCTATGATCCCATATTCTATGATTCTATGATTCCATGTTCTCTGATTTTATGAAGTGAATAATTTGCAGCAATTTTTTTGTACTCTGAATGTCCGTTCACTCTATACACAACCACATTTCCTTCCTCTTATGAAATAGCATGCCACAGCTGTTCAATCTGGGATTTATACTGCAAGCCAGAAAAGCATAGCAGAACATTAATATACACAATTTGTTTTGTGGCTGTCAATGGAAATGACATGTACACATGTAAAATTAAGTGCCTGAAATTCTGGATCAGAGCCTAAAGAACAATCTGCAGAAAAGCCTCTGCTCCATGACTCTGCCTTTACTTGACATACAGTAACTTAATACTGGCACCTGAACACCTGAACATGTATTTCACTCCCTGCAAAGACAGCTAGTATAAGGCCAATAGCATATACTGAAGAAGAGTTCCTTTCTCTTTGCTTATCCTACTTGTAAAGCAGCTTTAAAAATCTTTAAAATATGTGGCTGACAGAGTTTGAAATACTTGTGGCTTTCAATCAGAAAAATGAGGAGAAAGACTGCCTGACTTTCAACAATTCTACTTCCTCCAGGAAGCCCACTGGGGCAAAATATGCTTATTCAGCTCCTGGGGAAAGTTGGCCAGCTGAGAGCAGGATCCCCTAACTGGACATGAAGGATTCCTACACATCCATCAGAAAGAGCCTGCCCTGTGGTAGCAAACTGTTACGAAAAAGCCAGGGAAGAGATGCTGTTATCTGTTTTTCCTCAGCTGGTTTCTTCTGGACTCAAGACTGCTGAGACCGATGCTGGGGCAAATCCTATGTCCCTTTCTCTGCACACTCCAGAGCAACACTGACCCAACATTTTAAATGCCCGAATTTTGGATCTAGGAGATTAGAGGTGCGGGCTGGGGAGATATTGTAAATCCTTGTGATGATCTATTTGAAAACAGGACTAAATTCAAAGCACTGAAGAGCCAAATTATCTTCTCTGAGGTATTTGCTTCCTTTCAAAGAGTTTTACAGAACCTGTATCTGGTGAGGAGAGATGCTTTAGATTCAAATTTACTTAAACAAGCACAAGAGGTAATGTTGTGACCTGCTTGCAGATCTTCTCTCTTTCCCATTGATCCCTGAATTAATTATTTCCAATCTTTACTTTGAAAATTCCAGCAAAGTTGCTAGCAGTTATTTTTGAGTAAGGAGTAAGCAATGTGTATGTGTATGCAGATATTTTTTTCTGGCCTCCCTTTCCAGCATTCTTCAAGCCTGTACAGACTGACTGAGAATCTTAAAAGAGTAGGACTAATTGCTTTACGATACATGTGCTTATAATCCCTAATTTAAGGTTTCTTCACAGGAACTAGTTTTTTAACCTGACAATGAAGATAAATAAATAAAGCTATTATTTAATGAACACCCAGCAAGCACCTGGTGAAAGATGATATATCAAAATATACCTATTTCTTGCTATTCAATCAAATGAAGGAAAAGTATTCTCCTGCTACAGTACAATATCTCCCTAGATCTACTTCTATCCAAATGTTTATACAGTGGAAATTATACACGTTGTTAATAGACCAAACTTTCCAGCTTCCATAGAAAATAGTTCATGTCATTCTTTCTGTGAAGATTTTCTTAAGAGGTTTGCACCATTCCCCAGCGTTTTATCACCTTTAATATATCCTGAAAATATTTCTCTGTACTTTTCTAACCCTTTTTTTTTTTCTAATCAGGGATGTGTTTCTGCTGAGAATTATGAACTCTCCTGCTGAGAATGTGAGCATACACGATGGTGCTAAGCAACTGAACACATGCAGAAATGGTCAAGACAGCATGTAATTGGAAGTGCGTGCATCACTTACAAGATTTTGCTTCAAGGTACTGTTCTTCAGTTTTTCCTGGCACTTAAAATATCCATTTATAATAATAAGCTTTCTGTAATATGAAATCATTCAATTGTTCCTAAGATTTACTGGGAAAGCTTCAGGCTGCAGCTAATGAGTTGCTTCTGGCCCGAAAATCACGTTTAAATTAGTATACTGAACTGAGTTATTCACATTGTTGTTCCCAATATTTTGTGCTGCCTATTTACGTCAAGAAACAAAGTATTCTCTCGGATATAAGCATACCTTCATACCCTGCTACTTGCTGTTACCAAGTCTAGCTGTGAAGAGGTTAATTATGTCCCTCTTTAGACTAGTTCTGTGCCTGCAGACTTCTGCACCTTTTTCTATGTGGAGAGAAGTGTGTAGCCTTTCCCTGGATTGCTCCCTGCCCCATCCTGTGCCCCCTGGGGAGGGTTTGAAGTGATTTATTTGCCATAACAGCACACAGCAGGGAGTCAGAGAGCATTCACACCTAGAAAAAAGCATCAGCAGTACATACTCCTGCAAGGGTCAGCCGTGTCTGGTTTTGCCTGTCAAGTAACTTCACTGTCTTTCTTCTTAGAAGAGAAGTGAACTGTGCAGTTAAGAACCTTTTGCAGATTATAATCTGCCTCCAGGCACAGAGCCCAACAATTCGAGAGCCTACGCAAATCAAGCATATCAGCGAGTCTCAGCAGCCGTGGAGAGACATAGGGGAGGGAATCCAGCATTTCGGTTTGTCATTTGTACCCATGATGGGCAGTGGGTATAAAATCAGAGTCTTCACAAAAACTCTGTACACAAGTGTGAAAAATCACTGGTATCATGTGCACTTGATATGCAACACAAAGAGTGCATGGGCATGGTAGTGATATTTCAAATATCCTGTTCAGATTCTCTAATTAGCCATTTTCATAATGAAACTCTGTCTAATAGGTCCATTTCCATCATAAATCTCCGTGTAATAGGCATCCCCCCCCTTTCTTGTTCTCTTAGTGAGATGAACAATTATAGTGCAATTGAGAGAATGTTGCATTTTTGCATATTTTGGTCAAAGTCAGAAACCAAATCAATTATTCCAAATTGTTCTGAACAGAACCTAATGTTATTACCTACTTGTCAAGTACATTAATCAGATGTCATTTTTTTTTAACCTATCTTCCTTTCTGGTTAGTCTTTTGCAATTATCCCTATTTTAAGGAGTCCATTTCTGTACTAAAGAAGGGTTATGTGTGCTTTTGACTAATGTGTTTCTGTTAGCAAAGAGGAATTACCTTATTTTGGTCCATTATTCAAATTTAACATAAAAATTCCTTTGTTTTGAGCATATTGTGTATAGAAAGGACACATGGCAATTTACAGTACAAAGGGCTTGTGCTGTTACGCAAAGCTATACTGGATTTCTTTCCTTCTATTTTTTAACACTCAGGAGGGCAGAAGCATTTCAAAAGCAGAAAACTACAATGGACTCTGCATTTTATTTCCATATGAAATTTAAATAAAGTTGAAATGCATCACTCAAGAAAGACATCGACACATATATGTAAAAAAAAGCCAGTAAATCATATTTTTCTCCCAACTGTGCTAATTATCTAAGCCTTTTAAACCAAAGGAAACAAATCCATTGCTCCTCTTATGGGTACATGACTTACAAAATTTGTAATGATATAACACAGGCTTTTAATGCTAGGTCTTTCAGAAAGCCACTCTAATTCCAGTCAGCAGTGGCTGTAAACTGCTTTCATCTAATAACCACTGAACTGGGAAATGGCCTCTATTTCCCTGCTTCCTTCTTCCTCTCAGGGCTTTTGATAGGCAATCTTATCACTTAAGAGATTGACACAATTGACAGAACAGACAAGGTTTTGACTAAGCCTGGTGTGGACTTATGCAATATTTTCAGATTAACAGCAAAACTCATCATATGGGTATCTCAGTTTCAGAATTCTTATTCTGGGATTAGTCTCATACGTCTCAGGCTTTGCCATCTTCTGAGAAAATAGGGTATGTAAACCTAAAAATGGTAGGCTGTTTCCCAGTCCTGGGTGAATAAAAGATAAAAAGAAATCTACATTTCCATGAATGTTGTCTAATCACCGCTTTACCATATTCCTGTGAAAGTTACACTGATGCCCTGTGAGAATGGGTCAGGCAAATCGCATAGTAAGCAGTTGTGTTGCTAATCATCAGAGCGAGCAAAGCTGAACACTGCATTCCTGCCATCTCTCTGCAGCGCCTCTGAGTGCCACATGAAAGAAGGGAACAGGCTGTAGCTGTGAGGAGCAGACAGCCTGGCACTTGGCACTGTCCCTCCAGCTGACAGTATCTGTAATATTGCATGGGAAGCCCAATTTCTCACAAGCAGTTCTGGGTTTGACTGTATGAAGGAGCCGAGCAAATTAACATGCAGAGAAATCCATGCTGTGGTTGACAGGCTGCTGTCAGTGCTTAGGCTGGCTTGGGTTCCTCTCCACCACACAGAACATGCCTGCAGAGCACAGTGCTGTACAGCGCATAAAAGCACTAGACACCAAAATTAATGGGTATGTAAGTTGAGGGTCTGAGTTCTGCCTGATTCACAGCTGAGTTTTTCTTTCAGGTACTATCATGTGCCAGAGTACTGCAGTTAGAAATTTCCAGGCTCCAGATAACAGGCAGCTTGGGATGCAGATAAGCTTTTGAAAAAGGAGGGCAGGTACTGACCAAATCATGTGAGTCAGCTGTGCAGCAAAGGAATGGACCATTGCCAGTATCATCCAGTATGAGGAGACATGCCCTGCAAAGCTGTTAACGCTTCGTTCTCTCTTTCTCACCTTCTCTTCCTTGTGTTGACTTCTCCGGTTCTTAAGGCTTCTTGTAGGTGGTATGACACAAGACAGCACCTCAGAAGTGGCAGCTGACCTCCAGTTAGAGTGTCTGTATGAGAAGAGAAGGGCAGGACCAGACCATGGAGTTATTTGGGGAAATTATGAAAATGCTCATTCACAAGAAGGGTTGTGCTTAAAAAGTAGCATAATGAACAGAGATGGATGCCTGACTCGCAAATGCATACTGTGGTTTACTGTGATCTTGTCTATCTCAGTAAATGACCTTCATGGTTGCTTTGCTGCTAATGAAATCTTGCGAGACTACCCCAGCAAAAAGAATCCTCCTTAGAAAAACGGCTGCCACCAAATCACACCAAACATTCCCATGTGGTTTTAGTAAACCTCACCTCTTTGAACTGTCCTTTTTTCAAATGTAGCTTATGGTCTGGTGCTTCAAGTCTAGCATCAGCACTGAAGAACTATCATTTGCCCTGAAAGGTGTTGTGCAGGGGTAAAACAATAGGAGTCATTCAGGAATAGCTCTTCCTTTTAATCCAATTCAGATATAGAGTCAAGGCACAGGCATGTCTGGATCAAGGCAGGGAATGAAGTTTATCCTGAGCTATCCAAGGTATAGCTAAAACAGCCTTTCATCTTAGCTGCAAATACATCTTTATTTAATATAAAATTATTATATTCACAGTTATCTGTCTGACTATATAGTAACAAAAGAGGAATCAGAACCAAGATTATGTCAGGGGGAAAAACTTGCCTCTCTTGTATTACTGAAGGACAAACTGAGTCATTCACCTGAAACATAAACTTTTAGTAAAACAGAAAAAAGTACAAGTCACAAAATTGACATTTTGTGTGCTCACTGGCTTCCATAAATCTGTACAATTATGTTTACATCAGATAATGCTTCACATCTCTCCCTTTGGTATGGACTGGAGGTCCATACCAAATTAAAAGCATATATCTGAACGTCCAGCATTTCAAATGCTGAGGGAAAGGTACAAGTTCCTTATCCCTGCCTGATCCATTTGTCTTACCTTTCTTTGTTTTTTCTTTTTTTATTTTTCTTTCACCTGTCTTTAATTCATGGTCTCTGGTATGAATGGTTCCTGCTAAATTTGTTGGCTTTGTCTTATCTCTGCTCTTAAGAGTGTTTTCCAATTCAACTTTCCTGATACCCACCTACATGTATATGGATTTTAAAGCACTTTAAAGTCTATCAGCTAAATCCTGGATGATAGAAATCTTTCATTCTGGAAGGGCTTCTCATCATTCAATTTGTGTCCCAGCATATGACCCAGAGAGGAAGCTGCTGCTGTCTGTGGGTGAGTGGGCAGAAAATCCATGCACTTACTTTTCACATCCATCTCTGCTGCAGAGCTCCTGCTTTACAGCAAAAAATAGTAACTCTCCTGAACATGCATTTAGCTGCTGTCATTCTCAATGCCTTCCTCATACATAAACCATGCCATTCATTCACGTTTCACTCTCCCCTTTCCCTCTTTCATTCTATGAAAAGAAATTATTTCGCCTTTTTTGTACATGCATGATTTAACATGTCCACTTCTTGTGCAGGAGACTCTACCAGGTAGAAAATGCTAGAAATTTTTAAGGTCAGGAACTGACAGAATATTCTCCTCTAAGTATATGCCACTGTCCGGGCATCCATGCTGTAATCTGCACATGCCATGGAGCTTAGGTTCCAGATGATCCATCTTTCTTATACAAATCTTGGATGATCTCACAGACATTTTGCAATAAGCAGCACATGCAACACAGGCAGAATTGCTTGATTTTAATTCCGTTGCAATTAATTTAATAGCAGAAAATTATTCCATTGTATTTCATGTCCACATATGTGGAAAATCACAAAATAATATTTTTTGTCTCTACATATTTTTCCACAAATTTCTCTACCAAAAGGCCTTACTAAACAATCATTGGAGCCAGGTGAGATTGGGTCCATGAATGATCTCTTAATGTTTTGCAAAATATGGTGCTGTTTCAGCAGTATCTTTATTTTCCCTCCAAATCTTGGCAGGCCAATTTCTCCTTCCATCCACCCAGGGTAGAGAGTTGAAGTTTGCTTCCAAAGGGGTGTTGGGTAACAGAAGTGCTATCACTGCCTGAAGTATGAGGAACTGCAAAGCTGGGGTTTGCTTCACAATTTATGAACAATACCTGCATGTTGAAACTTTACTGAGACAAACTGAACCTGACTAATGTATTGATAGATGCTGTCAGAAATCTGAACGTGAACTTCAAGAGTTAATGTTTCTGGTGCCGTGTAGAGCTGTCCAAATAAACTGTTTGCTGAGACTCGATTCTTCAGAGAACCACGAGTCCATATAGGTGGTGCCGTGGTCGATTTGCTTTTGGTGTTGTGTAGTTACGGTGACGCTTCTGTTGTGATTGGAAGCGCTGTTGTCAAATCAGTGGATTAATGGAAGTGCTACATCGCCAGCAGTTATTGATGGCCCAGCTGACAGCCATCTGTCACGTTTTGATGCTGATCCCAAAAAATGAGCCTTGGAATTACATAATAGTTTCTGCTCCTTTGAAGTGCACTTCTATGACTTAGAGTATGCCACCAAGTTGAAGGGGGTGTGGAATAGGAAGAGATGAAGTGAAAACATCATCTAAAGAGAGAGGCTAGATTTTTCCTGGAATACATCACTCTGAGTTCCATGGTTGAGCTGGCAAATGTCAGAGTCCCAGACAATGACAAGTCTAGTAAATAGTAAGCAACATGAGGTCTTGCAAGTTGGGAAATAAAAGCTGAAAGAGGAGGGATATTTACAGGAGGAGGAAAAAATATGTTTTCTGGAAACCTTTGGTTCTGTTATTATGAGGCATGTTCTTAATCTGCTGCAAAATTTATCTGGTTGGTGAGTGGCTGCTGCTGTGCAGTTGCACTGCAATTGGCTCATTTCAGGTGGAAAGGATGAGGACAACAGCTCACAGCACAGAAATTTAGTCTGTAAACCACTGGATTGTGTGAAGTTGGGAAAAAGCTGCGGAGTGAGAAGGGCAGCACTGGTGGGAGTAAACCTTGGAAGTCAGTAGTCCATAAAAATCAAAAAGGTGCTAGGACTGTCTATGGAGAGGCTCAAAGTCAGTGGAGGGTAGATTCTGGGGAGAGGGTGATCCAATTTTCAAGAATTCTAGAGCTGAGGGCATACAGGAAAAATCTGTGACCTTTTAAAATGAAAGGAGAAAGTAGCTAGTTCTGGCTGAGGAGGCTGCCAGAAAATTTGAGAGGGTTTTTTTCAGTAGACTATTTGATTTGTGTTCTGGGAGGAGAGAATTCTTAACTCAGCACTTCCTTTTCTTCTGGGCAGACAGCAAGAAGAGGGTATATGCATTGCTGAGCTCTCAGCCTAATTGAAAAAGAGTTATTTAAAAGGTCTATGTTCTATTCTTTACGTCCTTGTAAATATACCTTTTGTCTTTACTAGCCACATTTCCCCTCTAGTATGTGACAAATCTCATTCCTCTTCATCTTACTCTTATTTTTTCTTTTGGAGTCAATTCAGTCTTCCACCTTTGATGTCTTACCAATTCTATTTTTTTTTCCTATTTAAAGAGATTTTTTTTTTTCCATCTTCTTTCTGTTTCTTTTCTTGATACCTAAAAAAATCTGTTTCTGATATTCTTACACACCCAGTGAAAGTGAGGGTGAGCTGGCAGGGGTAGAAACCTGGGACTGCCAGTCGTCCTGTTCCTGGTCACAAGATCTATTGCAAGATCAAGGTAGCTGCTTAACTCCTGACTTCCCACAAGGTTCCAGAGAGGGAGGGAAGATAGAGACTTCCAAAGCTAAGTAGTTCTGCACTGGGCTGTGTGTAGGTCTTGGTAGAGAAGGATGTTGGAACTTCAATACACCTAGAAATCAAATCCATGATTTACATACATCCAGCCTGTGGCACATCCATTTGTACCCAGGAAGGGCAGTGATATTTTTTTTTAATATGAAAACAGAAAATGCCCTCTTACAGATAGACATCTGTACACAGTAGTAATTGTGTAATGCAGCTTTCTCATTCAAACTTCTTACTATGCAGAGCTTGTGTATAAATGAAAGCTGGGTTAATCATTCACAAAACTAAAAAGTACCTTTTGTTGTCTGAGAGTAAGCATAAAAGGGAATTGTGTGAAATACAGAGAGCAAGTGAAACAATAGCATCAGAAGAGTGCAGCTTGAATGTGTGCCACTTGCATGCATAGGACCTGAGACAGAAACTGCAGCTGCCTGACTCTCAAACCCATCCTGAACACTTTCAGGATAACTCCAAGACTTGTAAGATAACCACGTCCACTACCAGTCTACTTTCAGTGTACCAGGGAAACTTTCCCTTCTTCTCTTCTCCCTTCCCCCATGTTAATCAACACATGCCAGGTGATGACAGGGACGAAGTGTATAGTTAATCAGAACCAATATGAGTAGATATAAGCACTGATACTATTGGCTTGCTAAATGTGTATTATTTATCTGCCCCATTTTTAGTTTTAAAATGCATGTACACAGAAACAATAACAGAAATGTAATAGCACAGATTAGTTTAATGATACAGAATTCTTCCCTAAGGGACAATATTCCTCCATATCAGCATGTAAGAAAAGCAACTTTTCAGTGCACAAGGATATAGCTGACCTAAATATAGACAACTATTTGTGCATAAATGCAAAAGACTCCCTGAAAAGCCACAGCATGCATTCAAAATAGAACCGTTATTCTACAATCCAAGGACTAATACTTGACTCTTCAAAGCTATTTCAGTGCTTAATTCCCATTGAGATCAAGAGTGATGCTTCCATTGCATTTCCAAGTATATTGATATGAGCAAAGTCAACAAAGATACGAATAGAGACCAGGTTTTAAAATTACATTTTTGCAACAGCCTTTAGGTTATGGTTTTTATCATAGGAAGTACACAGAGGAAACTGAAAGTAAAAGCTGAATTCTGTTTTTTTTAATGTTGAGAAAAGCTTTTTTCCACCTTATAGACAGTGATAAGTGTGAATGTTACCAGAGAGAATATGGACAGCTTGGAGAAGCTGGTTCTTGGGTGGCTTTGCTGCCATAGCTCCTGACGATGGTCTGCTATGCTTTGCACTATTCTTCTGTGTTTCTGTCATACCTCGAGTGCTGAGTGCAGTTCTGGGCTTCCCAATACAAGAAAGACATTGAAGTGCTGGACCGTGTCCAGAGAAGGGCAGTGTAGCTGGTGAAGGGTCTGGAGCACAAGTCTTATGAGGAGTGGCTCAGAAAGATGGGATTGTTTAGTGTGAAGGAAAGCAGGCTCAGGGGAGACCTTGCCACTCTCTACAACTCCCTGAAAGGAGGGTGTAGCCGGGTGGGAGTCAGTCTCTTCTCCCAGGTAACAAGTGATAGGACCAGCAGAAATGGCCTCAAGTTGCACCAAGGGAGGTTTAGATTGGATAAAAGGAAAAATTTCTTCACTTAAAGGCTGGTCAGGCACTGTACTAGGCTGTCCTGGGAAGTGGTGTAATCATCATCCCTGGCCATGTTCAAAGAAAGAGTGGATGTGTGACTTGGAGACACGGTTTAGTGGAGAACACAGCAATGCTGGGTTGAAGGTTGGACTCGATGATCTTAGGGGTCTTTTCCAACATAAATAATGCAATGGTTCTGTTCCTAACAGTCCAATATCATTTTTGTGCAGTTCTGGAGAGCAGTGGACTTCTGCTCAGGTATTGTAATTATCTGAATCTGATCCTGTGAACCTGCAACCAAAATCTGTTTTTGAAGGGCAAACAGCAAGTAAGGGTTTCCTAGTGCAACCATTGGCTGAAGATGTAATACACTGAAGCAGTGCAGAGATGCAATCGTGCAGCAAGCTCTTTTAAAAACTTTAATGAACCATTTAAAATAAACTCATTGCAAGGTAATTTAACAACACCACTTTTACAATTAAATATACTATTTTAGCATGCAAATACAGCATATTAATCCCATGTCAGGATAGAAAATGAAGTGAAACTGAAGGAATTCTGATACATGAAAGTCATCTCAGTAATTTCTCATCAGTTCATGGTGCTCTTAAGCAGCATAATGAAAGAATGAATTGATTTAAACAACATTTTCTTGGAGCAATGGGGTTTGTGGAATTAAATTAACTTGATGGTTTTCTGTAAGAGCAGGCCTGCATGGCATTATGTTATTCTTGAAATTAATTTCTTTCCCTCTCCAGAGTTAGTTTTGTTTTGTTTGGGGTTTGATATTTTCTTTCTTCCTTATTTCCATATCATTCACTAAGGACTTCTATGCTAATTTTCCACATTTGTCACTTCATTATAATAAATAAAAAATGCCTACTCAGATCTTCATTATCAGGTTCCTGAAGACAGGAATCAGCAAGAATTCTTCTGTTCATTTCTTAAAAATAAGGCATTTTTTCTTTTTGTTTATTAGTATTAAATCCTTCTCCTCTTTTCTCTGTTAGGGAATATGGTGGAAGAGAAGAATATTAACCAGGATAAAACAGAGCCAGATTACACAGGGCTATCAAGAGAAAAATGCTCCAATGTAGTGTTTTAATGAAGCAGAACACAGGACCTTTTGATAAATGCAGTTAAATCACAGTTGAGAACAGTCGTGGTAAAATTTGCAGTATTTGTAAGAGGAAATACCTAGGTTAGATAGGACACCTGTGCTTGCCTAGCAGGACTTCAGTTCTGTAAGACATCATCAGTGTTTAGACAGAGAATGTGATGCTCAGACTCCCAAGAGGCAGATGACAAAGTGTGTTATTTCCATTGCTAGTGCCCAGCTGATGTATCATTTGGTGCTGTAGCATAGCCTATACATTACCCCTTGCACTTCCATCAGCAAGGAACTCCTACTGGCACAAATAGGAAATTTGCAGGTGACTCACAGGGCCTTTCATTACCAGGTGCCTCCCCTTTATTTTATAACTTCAAACCTGTATTGTTTGGAAGGAGGGAGCAGTTGGGCACAGCAGTTTTCAGTCCAGAAAAAAATTACATTTGCTCAAACTAGAGAGCAAGCAATCTAATAAGAAATGCCAGGATATTCTTGTAAAGACCCAGTGTAAATTCTTGTTCTAGCTCTTTCTTTTATTGCAAAAATAAACTAACTGAAATAGTTGATTGTAACAATGATCACCAGGTATTTGGCCTTTCACTGAGACTGTCAGATTTAGTATTTCTTATACTTTGAGAAAAACACATTTGACACGTTTAATGCTAATGTATGTCATACTTATAGTGGTTTCCTTAGCTTGATATCAAGACTTGGTTTCTACTGAGTTTCCTCAAAAATCACAGAAACATATACAGGAACATAGCATGATCTGCTGAGTTGGAGCAATGAGAAATATTTTCTTTAACTTACTTCCTTTATCTCATTTTGTGTCACTTTGTTTCCAAGCAAAAAGCACAGCATGTGTTTCAGTGGTCTCTAGACCACTGGGGAGGAGGGTGCTTCCAGACCCAAGGTGGATAAACCTTGTTTGTTCTAGCTTGTGCTGGGCTCTGCGCTCTCACCATCTGCATTTCCCTCATTCGATCAGCTGCCACAACTCCTGAAGTGCCAGCTTTTGTTAGTGCAATTACTAGGACTAAAAAATGAAGTGACCTATCCGGAGCCAGAGAGTTTGACCATCTTGTCGCAAACAGTCTTAAACCCCCAGCAGGGCACCTGGAGAAGTACTCAGAAAAGCATTTTCCTTCTGTGCTTACCTCTCACATCTCACAGCTTCTATTTTGCTTGCTTTCTTGGTGCAGCACAGACTCCTCTGTGTAGCAGAGTTACAGAAATAGGGTGAGAGGCTCAAAATATTTTTCAAGCACTACCTGTTCCTTGTGAGGAGATGAAAATGCCAAGGGGGATATGACAAATTATACACTAATGTACGTTAGTTCTTTTTTAAGCACAACAAAGCAATTAATTAAGTGATGTACACTTTCTTGATATTTTCTACCTATTTTCTATATACTATAAATATTAGAGTCCTTTTCAAAATGCCTCCACCACATTGATCCATTTTGCACATCAATAGCAAGCAACCCAGCTGTCTATGTTTCCTTGTAGTTCACCTTTTTAGACACTTCGTGTTTCTATGATAAGGGAATAAAAGATTTTTTCCTCTCTGAGCTATGGGACATGCTCACTCTCCTCGCAGACAAGCTGGCTTTGTCAGGAATGGTTTCTAGAATGAATTATCTGAATAATCTAAGTAGCATGTAACAAAGGACCAGGCACTAAAACTCCTAAACTGCAAAGCCCTGTTTCATAGTATCTCATTAGAAGCAAACAATTATGAACAAAAAACCCAAGCCTTTTCTTACTTTATCTTCATGGCAGTATCATATATTTTTAGCATCTATTCAGGTCTCTCTGCAGCCCTGCTTCAAAATAATGTGATATTTTTACATCAATAGTGAAATTTATTTACAAAGAAAAGCTTAATTCATTGTCAGTGATCTAGTTTTTTTCCCTGCAGATTCCAAGCTTACAGATTTTAGCAGGATTTTACTGAAGTACAGGAGGCCAAGTGAGTTGCTCAACTCACACATAGGGTCAGCAGCTCTTCACAAGTTTAGAAGTCAGGACATTGCTTGCTTTGCACATCAGGAACAATTATGTTTGCATTAAGCTAATGAGTCATAATTTTTTGAGCTATATTCCAGTAACAGATGTAAATGTATGGCCTTCACTAGACACAGTGTAAATTGAATCTATGTGTCTAAAGATAGAATATGGCTTGTGATTTGTATGCATTTCAATTAATCAATAAACTCAACAGACCAAGTCTTTCCATACTTTTACGCTTTCGACTTTTGCACAGCTACACCAGAGGTAAATCTGTCCCATTGACAACATCTAATTCAGATTAAATATTCTGACTGCTGTTCAGCAAAACATTACAAAACCTGGGTGGTGGTGGTGGTGGTGTCACTGACAGTGTAAAGGAACCATCTCATGGAAGCAATGTGCTACAGCCATACCTTGGGACATGGAGATCATTCCCACACAGCTGAAGATACAATCAATGGCCAACCAAACCCTGTAGGAACTGGTTGAAGAAGGAACACCTCTGCCACCACTCACATAATCTGTGAACATTTTCCACTACATATCCTTGATTCTCTTAGAAGCTGAGATTTTTCATAGTTTAGGCTGTTGTGTGGGAGAAGTGTATGTCCTTTGCTTTATTCAAATATAGCAATGTTCACTTTCAAGTGGGTACGTAGATCCTAAAATTGAGATTGTATTAACTATGAGTAACTACAAATATCAAAAGGCAATACAATTATGTCTTCCACATGAGCAAAGCAAAACAAGGAATTCTTTCACTACTTCCCCTGGGCAGGCAGTTGTTCAGCAGTCCCTAGGAAAGCAGGGCTCCGTCGTGGGTAACAGTGACTTGGGAAGACAAACACCATCATTTCAAATGTACCTCTTCTCTCTTCTTTCACCCTCTTTATACACTGAACATGATGTCATGTGGTCTGGAATATCCCTGTAGTAGTTGGGGTCACCTGTCCTGGCTGTGTCTCCTCCCAGCTTAGGGACACTTAGGGACATTGTTTAGTGGTGGAGGACTTGGCAGTGCTAGGTTAATGGTTGGACTCTTTTCTAAACTTAATGATACTATGATTCTGTGATTCTTACAGGACTGTCCTGATTTTAAAGGCTTCCCACATAATCTCATATGAAGTTGTTGAGTGTGTTACATTAAGCCTTTGGGTGTTCAGGAGTACCAGCTACAATAAACACAGAGAAATGTAGGATTTTCTGTGCTGGGACAGATCAATGAGCCATTTAATTTGTTATCCTTCCTCCAGCAGCGGTTGACGCCAAATGCTGTAGAGAAAACCCTCTTCAGAACATGAGCCGAAAAAGTTCGACTCAATCTTTCCTGAGAAATGCAGGGAAATTGGTAAAAAATGGATCAAGCTTCCTTAGAAAATGTTGATGAATATACTGGAACTATCGTTCATCTGATTATTTTTAAGCTGTATAGTGCCTCTCAACACTTTTAATGTCACCCCAGTTGATCATATGCTCAATTTTTCATCAAAATATCTGTAGGATCTGGGCACCTGTTACAGCAGCATCTTCACTTTTGGTGAAATATCAGTAGATGTTGTTATTTTCACTGAATTGAGTAATTTCTCTCAATTTGTCATGACTTAATGTGAGGTTCATCCCTTGGTCAAAAGTCTTGATAAGTGGTATATAGCAAACCAGCAACAGGGGATAAAATTATGTGAAGTTTTTAGAGACTGTAATATTCTCTGCTTTCTCAGCTGCATGGTTCTGCTTCTCTAGATGGGAGAAAGATAAAATATAGAAATATAGCAGCA
This sequence comes from Atrichornis clamosus, assembly GCA_013400975.1. NCBI lineage: Eukaryota > Metazoa > Chordata > Aves > Passeriformes > Menuridae > Atrichornis > Atrichornis clamosus. The sequence continues at coordinate 34,362 of WBMZ01009014.1, forward strand.
AGTTTGTCCATAAAAAGGAGATTTCCTTTATGATATGTCAAGTGACAATGTATTACACACATTCTCTCAGTTTATGTTATCGCTAGCTAGCTCTGACACCTCTGCAAGGTGGAGGTCACCCACCCAGCGGGCTGGGATGCTCGAGCCATCATTTAGAAGAAACAGTGCCAAAATTCCTTTCCCTTGCTCTCCAGTACCTGAGTTGCACAAGTAGGTGCTAATCTCTCGTTGTGGACAAAAGAATAAAATAAATATTCCTTCTTCGAGTGTGGGTGGCTTACTTTGAGTTCAGGGGAGCCATGGTCAAGGACTACATAGAATGATAAGTGCTTGTGCAAATACAACCAACTAAAATCAATTGGCTTCGAAGTCCTCAATTCTCCTTTGAGGTGTGTTCTGTGTGTAGTGATGGTAATAATAGTTGGCTTACATCTTAGTGCCCACAAGAATGAAGAGGTAGTCATTATCTCTAGATATATGCCAAAGGCTTACGATAATATAATAAATAAGAATGATACATTGAGACATTTGTGCCATAAAGTAATAACTATTGTAAAGATATTGATGTTGAGATTTTATTAGTACAATATCTTCTTTTAAGAAACAACTTTGTGGCTACATTTCCATCACCAGCTTGTAAGCTTAAAAGTTTTCTTTCTAGCTGAGATTGTTTTTCCTAGCAAACAATTACATTAGGAAAAATACAGTAGTAAATGTTGGAACAAATTACCAGGTAAATCTTCTCATTATAATGATGAAAGCTTGCTGCTTTTCTCCCAATAGCCTTTATTAAAATTAGCATTATTTACTCTTTACATCTCACAAAGATCATGCCTTTTAACAGAAGAGAATTATATTTGGTGGTACCTAGATACTGTGACGATAGGCACAGAGGGGAGTCTGGTTCTGTCTGATTCCTAGTCTCAGCAGTAGTCATAGAAACACAGCACCAAAAGGGGAGTCCATTCTCCTATTCTCACATGAAATCACAGTATTCAATCCTTTTCATCAAACCCCATTTTAAAAGTGGTTTCCTTTAATGAAGTCAATTAGTAGCAGAGATGGATGGACAGATTACAGAGATAACTGCAATGTAACCTTTTCTGGTTTTAGTCTTTTCAGTACATAGATTCTTTTATTCCCTTTTCTTTCTTTTTTTTTTTTTCTTTTTTTTTTTTCCACCTAGGATCCCTAGTGCACCTCTGCTTCCTCCCTGGGTTGGGTTCCTTTATGTAGAAAGAACAGACTGGCAATGAAGCCATTAAATCCTTTGAGAGTCTTATAGAAAAAATGCATACTTTAGAGGAACAGAATTCCTGTGACATCTTTGCAGCCTAACAAAAAGATTATTTTTGTCATTAAGTGATTTTTCTCTGTTGTTTTAGTAACAGCAACCATCAATCACATTCCAGAAGTATAAGAGACATTAGGAAAATTGTTTCCTTTTATACCTGTAATTGTCCTCCATTAATGAACACTCAACAGCCTTTTCCATTTTCTTTATAATCTCCTATGAATTTCAGTGACATTGGAAATTACGTGGGGAAAACTTGATTTGATTTAAAGAGTATTTGGGTTTAATATTTACAGATTGTAATGGCTGATGTAAAGCAAACTTTTCACCTTCCTGATGCTAAGTCTGACTCCCAGCAAAGGACTTCAGTGTCTTGATATTTAGCCCTAGGACCAAGGAAAAACAGATTATTCCAGCTGTCTCAGAGCTTGACCTGGCACTTGCTCTCTTAGGGGATTTCAGATAGCTAGATTCTGTATTTTTTGTAGCCTACCATGCTTTTTGTAGAGTGCTTTTGAAGTGCTGACTAATTTGTCTATGTCAAGCAGACTGGCCATTTCAGAGTTTCTCCAGTATCTTGCCAGCAGGCTTGGGAAATCTCTGGTTTTGGGATGCAGGATTCGCTGCCACAGAGAGAAGCAGAAAGTGACACTAGAATGGCAACATTAACATTACAAATTTCAGTCAGGAGGTTTTATTTAGCCATTTGTCAGGAAGCAATTATGTGCCCATGTAAACATTTTCATCCCTGAATTCTGTGACACTTAGTCATAGGAAGTGATATATATTGCTTTGGTTCTTGGACTACTTTGAAAATCTGACTTGCCATATATTATCAATTCTGAGTTTAAGAATGGCTTTAGATCACATCATTGCCTGTCAGACCATTTTTCCGACACTATCACTCCCCTGGAAATTCTGTATGTTCTTTAGAAAACTATTTTGAATGTGTTTTATTACAACAATCATGAAACCAATTACTTCTAAGCATTTTATTAATATGCAGGCTATTAGTGAGTAGTTGCCCAGAATGATTTCCTGCCACCCTGTGTGGTGGCCACTATGAAATGCATTTTGTGGTGTCAGCCTATTTCATGAATGAAATATTCAAAAATCATTAAAACAATCACAAGAAAAAGGAAAAATGGGTATTACCTGGACTTTCAGACTCAGGAAGAAGACAGGAGACACAGAAGATAAGATCAGACTTCTCTGAAGTGCAGGCAGTGGGATGAGTTCATGGCCCTTTATACGGGAAATTTCATACTATTAAAGTACTCATGTAATAAAGTACTAATGGGACATGTCTAGACATTTTAATTCTCCAGGATTGCTGCACAACAGATTCTCTCAAACATATGAACTCAAAAATGAGGAGGAGGAAGCAATAGAAGATGGAAATTAACACAAAGAATCAGAGATGTGATCTTATGTAAATGATGTATGAGTGCGCATGATGCTCAGGTGCCCCAGAGCACCTGCTAACTTCCCACTGCCTTCAGTCTCAGTTGCTGGTCCTCCTCTTCTATGTCTTCAGCAAAGAGATTACTGCTTCCTGGTTTTGTACAGATTTGCCTAGAGTTCTGTTTTATCAGTATCCTACCAGGAAAGGACTAGATCCAAAAGAGGCTCCTTAATGTTAGGCTGCAAGCTGTGGGTGTACTGGTGTTTCTTGCATCTATTTGAATAATATCTTACTTAATCCATTCAAAAAGCAAATACTCATATTGGCATTTTAAAACATTTTCCAAACCAATGTGCTTGCCCCCACTGGAAGTCAAAGTAAAACTTCTGTGTATTAGGCAGGGAAGCACATTCAGCCAAGGGTGAGCCCTGGGATTTCCTAAAGCTGAAAATTAAGAAAGTCCATGTTGTTTCCATTCTTTTAATTAATTTCTTTCATTTACATCTTTCTGACCATTCATTTTATTTTAAAATATAATGCAGCCCTGTCTGAGAAGACCTATACATAAAACAGCAGGCTGTCACTGCATATGTAGACACAGGAAACATGTAATAGTCCTTTCTGCTGGACACGTTTCTGTGCATATTCTATATGACATATTTCTGCCAATGAAGACACTGGTCTTTGCATATCAGTATTAAACATTTTCATTCTTGTATTCAGGTTCTATTCATCAACACAAGAAGTGCTTTACAGATTCCTCAGCAGAGTAGATGAATAGCTTGTGTCTCAGTAAGCCATTTCTACTATGCCACTGCAACTCCAGACCTCAGAAACTGAGGTGCAATGTCTACACGTCTAGTACAAAAAGCTCCTGTAGTTTAAGTTTGCTTACACCCACTCCCTATAAAGTGGATGTAATTTCTATTGCTTCTTATATCGCAATCTTGATGTTACTGAAGTACTGAAGTGAATTCATTAATGTTGTTCATTTTCTCATTTGTGAGATAAAGCCAATCAGCAAACTACTGTTAACACAGTTTATTTGCAAGAGGTGTTTTCTAAGCAAGGAGAAATTACAGCAATTGTTCATCATTAATTTTTGTTAATAGATGTGTGTTCATTTGTTGTACCTTGTAAACAAGCCCCTGCATTATACAGTAAGCATACTGCTAAACTTGGGATGCTGTTTAATGTTCTCATTTTATTCTGTATAATCATAACATTTTCCAAGAAGCCATGACTAATAACCTTCAGGCAAGGCTCTTTGTGAATTTTGAAGAAGCAAGAAGCTGAGCTTTGGAACTAGTCCTCAATATTATAAATCTTCACCTATATCAGAACCTGAGCAAATGCAAAGTGAATTATTGAGGCAACCTAGCTTAGCAAGAGTCTAAAAAAGGATTAGACACATATGAATACTGTAAAAAAAGCTTCTGCAGTTACAGTCAGTAGGATAAAATTACAAGGGCTATCAGCCCAGATGCTTCAAAGCATAAGCCGATCACCAGCTTGAGCCAGGAAGAAATGTTCTCTCATGGGAATCATTTTTATCTATAATGCCATTACGTGTATTATAAAACTCTTATGTTCTTGATGAAACAATCATTAACCACTACAGAGAGACAGCAAACTAACACAGACTGATCTGGTTTAGATATGAACATTTCAAAAGACATAGACTTGAAGATTAATCAGCCAGCCTTTAATGAAAACTTTCACACAGGAAACTTAAAGCATTTTGGAAGGAAAATAAATTTCCGTATCCTCACTCTACAGATTAGGAAATGAGACCAGGAAGAGGGAAGGGACTTAACCAAAGACACAAGACAAGCATGGTCAAAGCCAAGAGTATCCTGCAATCTTATGAGCCTTACGCTAGTGCTCATCCTGTTGGACCCGAACCTGTTACTTGTTCGTTTCAGTTCAGTTTTGCTTCACAAAATTGTCTTAATGTGAGTTCTTCCTGAATTGGTTTAACTGGAAGCACTCTGAGACAGTTTCACAGAACTGGCTTCATGTAAATCATTTATAGGCATGTTTGACTTATGAAGAATGATTTCGGGATTGCTGCATGGTAAAACTGACTGTCATCACTGCAGCAGAAAAACTAGTGTTCCTGCAGTGCAGGTTATTCTCCCCAGAGCAGACAAATTTCTCCAGCTAAAAGTGATCTTGTTTCAGACAATTATTCCGCTGACCTTAAATATGTGCAAATAAATAGTGCTTGGGGCTGGGTGTCAAGGAAAGAGGTTTCTCTCTTTTGCATATGGGGTGGGACAAGTTGCCTCCGCTGGGCAGATGAGCACTCTCTGTCTGGTCACATGTTGTGTGGTAACCTGTGCTTTGGCTCTTTAAGTCTCAGAGGCTGTTTCTCCTCCTATCTCCACCAATCTCTGGTCCCTCAGGAGTTCTGTTCTGACTCTCACTGTGGAAAAATGGATTTGCCCTGCACAAAGAGATGTGAAAGAGGAATATGGTATACAAATACAGTGACCAGCAGACAAGGCAAACATTAATTTTGTTTCATTTCATTTGTTTTGAAAGGGAAGAGATTGGTTCCCTTTTAGTATAATGAAAAGGAGATGACAGGACCTGAAGGGAAAAGAAAACCAGGAGAAAGGCTAAGAAGAGATGTGCAATAAATGCCAAGAGGCAGATCACTGGAGTATTTATCTGAACATCGTGGGGAAAAATCCAGTCAAAACTCCAGAAAGGTCTTAGATTATCTGAAATTCTTTGTTTTGATGGTGTTGGTTGCTGCTTCTGTGAGCTGTGGTTTCTGACTAGTTCCCCCACCCAGCTTTCCCACAGGATCTCAGCGTGACAGAAACAGGGAATCCACCTAATGTGTAGTAGTTCCTAGTCCAAGGAAACACTGCCCACTAGTGCTGCTGCGGTTTTGATAGGAAGAGATCTCATTAAATATTTGGATGCAAATTTTCTGTTTTCTCTGCAGTGCAGCAGGCCAAACAATGGTTGTTTATAGTTCTTCTTTCCAGTTGGATCTGTCTTCCTCAAATCCTCATGCATTTGCTATCCATTTTGCTAGGGACAAATACTGGCATATCCAAACACTGGTAGTCCCATGCTTAATCCTGCTCCTGTTGAAATAAACATTAAAAATGCTGTTGATATTTAAAATGCTGGATTACGGTATATGGCCTGGATCACATCGTCCTCCAGATCTGGAACAGCATAGCAAAACCACAGCTTTCCAAGTCATTCCCAGGGTGATAGGTTATATTTTCAATGGCAAGTTCTTGGTCCTTTTGAGGGTGTTTCATCTAACAAGAATTAAAGGAAAAAGCATGGTCATTGATCTCATTTGGGCTCTACAACAAATCTGGTGACTTCCAGGAGACCTTCCATTGTGAAACCTGGTCTCCCAGGAGGCCATCATGCCATGAAGGTAATTGTACAAAGCATCTCCTGTGATGGCAGTTAAGAAAATTGGCTGGTCTTACCACGTCTGAGCACTACAGAGCCTGGCTTGTGTCTAGTGTTGCAGTGTAGGTGATCTCCTTTGTATTTTGAACACACTTACATTCTAATTTGTCCTTCCCCTTGATAGAGTCCTAACATCTTCATGTGTTCTCCTTATCTCAAAGCCACTGAAGTGACAATTTGTCATAAGTTTAACTATCTCTCTTTTCAACTGTCCAAAGGAAAATACAATGACAGTGTTATGCTTATTGGAACATGGATGTCAAATCAAATAATTTTGCCCAATGAACACTAAATCTGTCATTTAGTCTTTAAGCACTGAGGGAGACAGGAGAATGAAAAAGATCAAACAAAGCCAAATTGAATGAAATTATTTCAATATTAAAGTTCTGTACAAGCCAATGAAAAGATACATTTCATTTTATGAGATTTGTAAATCATTTTATGTACTGTTTGATATATGGTATTGGAATGAATGTCAGATAACAATTTGTGAAAAAATAAATTAGGAAAACCGGATAAAAGTCTGTCCAGGCATGCAAGGGAGGATGATTTGCAATGTGAATAAGTGAGGCTAATCAATAAACTTGTGGACTAAAGCTAATAAATTTCTAATTTTACAATTAGTACTACCTTTCCAAGGACAAAATAATTTGTTCCTGCTTTTGCAATACCACCACTTACACAGTGTTTGAGGATGAGCATATTTATTTGAAAGTCATCTACTATAGAACCCTTTTCATTTGATTCTGATATTTATAATATTTGTTATCCCATTGAATATATGCTATTCTGTCTTTAACTTCATTATTTGATCACAAGGTCCAAAATCCCAGGTGAAAACCAGTTACATTTGTCAGTTGTCATTTCTGTGTGGTGTGGGGGAAGCAGAAAACTTTCAGCTACAACACAGAAGTACATGAGAGGGAAAATGTAGATCCTCAGAAGACTCTTCTTGCTGTTGTTCACATATTCCCATGTCATGGAGATGCTATTACGTACTCCTGACTTTATTTCCCCCTTTTTTTTAATTTCTGGTTTTGGACAGTAACAACTTCTGTCAAAAGAGCTGTACTTAACATAAATAAATACTCAACAGACTAAGATGAAATCTGGTTACATAAAAGCATTATAAATAATACATTTTCCTTTAAATCTTTTAATTTGATTAAGAATATAAGACAGAAAAATCATGCAAATATTATTCAATAACTAGTTTATGTCTGTCAGAAAATATGGAAATCAAAGGATTCTACTTTAAAGCATTCTTGCATCATAGTTAATCAGCATTTTTATCTTGCAGATCACAAGCTGGAATATATGAATCAACCGCTGTGCTAGGACATCACATTAAAAATTCTTTTTGAATTCTAAAGCTACTTGTCAACCTGCATGTTCTAGTAGTAAGTGCACACAGTCACTTCAATGCTTTCTCTGATGTTGCCCATTTCCTGTCAAACACAAGGGCAAATTTCAATCATGAATTAAAACCACTATGTTTGAAATCAATCATGGAACTATTAACAGCAGTGGCCAGAGACAGGCTATTCTACTTTGCATTTCTATAAGCTCTTTCTCTCTTGAGATCTCAAAGGGTTATTTTTACAAATGTGCATTAGTTCAGCCTCACAGCATACGGCCTCTGTGGCATTGTCAGTACTGTAAAAGCCAGGTAAAGCATGGCACAGAGGGTCTGCGTGTGCTACAGGAACCAGAAGTGTTATTGGCCAAGCGTCACATGAATGAGACAAAAGGACAGGTTCATCAGGCGAGTTCATTCACTCGGGACAATGCTGTGCTGAGTAGACTTACCTGGGAAGAGCAGAGTTACTCAGCTTGAATAGCTTGCAGATGCACTGAGAAGCCGAGTTCTCACTTACAACAACTTCACACAGGGCTGAGTGAGGCACCCGGGTGCGTGGAGGGCTGGCCCTCAATGGCTCGCCAAGTAAGCCACCGTGGGACTTCAAACAGGCTCTCAAAGTCATGAATTCTGATGTCCTATTTAATGAGTAAACTGCTGCAGATCTCTAGCATCCATGTTGTTTTTACAAGGACACAAATACAGAAACTGATGTCTTCCCTTTGAGAAAAGATCAAAGGAAATTTAAATGGCATTCAATCAGGTAATGAAGTCAGAAAACACTGTCCTAAGTTTACTGTCTCATCTGCAACACTGAAACTCTATGACTAACTCTCCAGGTAATGCAGGGTTTATGATGAATTTTTAAACTGGATTCAATTTTCCTACCACAGCCAACCAGGCCAGGAAATGTGATTGCCCTTAATTCCAAACCCTTCGACACCAAAAGGTAAGTGGTGTGATGAGCTCCTGTAGCGCAGATGAGGCTGGTTTTTGTTAGCACACAGTCACCATTGCTGAGTTTCTAGAGGTGTGTACATTCCAGTGCCTTTTGCAGGACTGGGAATGCCAGTATTACCAATGGCCTTTTGAACTTGGACGTTCTCAAATATCCTTTCTGGACACCACATCCATTTAGCACAAAAACAGGGGGAAACAAAGTATCCAGAAATGCAGAAGTTATGTTCTGCAGAGTTATGATTATGTTGCAAGAGAACACCAGAATCCTGCTGATGGCAAAAGCACTGCACTAAGGGACTTTTGAAAATCCTTTCAGAGATGGACAGTGCTACCTGTATTACCACAGAAGAGGCAGATTTTGCTGGAATTTCTTAGGGATGTTTGTGATCCTTCACTACTTAAGGACCTTATCTTATTACAGCACTGCTGCTGTTGCTGGGAATGTCCAAATTTGCCCATCAGTTTAACAAAAGACATAGAAAGCTTAAATTTTAGCAACCATTTGACAGGTTGTATTGGTTAGATTCCTCACTCATAATACCGAAAGCATATTTCACTTTTGAAATGGATAATGACTATGATGGAAGTACATAAAATCACCATAGAAAAGAAAAATCGCTATTCAGACACGTGCCAGTTTATTTGAGCACATGGAAAGTAATATTTAATTGAAGCTATTTTAGCACATGGGCAAGGCTTAAGTTATATGGGAAAGGATTAAGTTATATGGGAAACCCTCTGGGAAAGGATTGCTGTTGATAACTGGCCAGCTTCTGTTATGGAGCAATCTAGCTTTGAGAGATTAATGAGTGTGCTAAAGCATTGGTAGTGCTTTCTTTCTGAGAGTTTATTTTCAGACACCTTGATCTCTGTCATATTTTTAAAATACATGTGAAAAGTAATACCAATGCCATAGGCAGAAAACAGCTATCTCTTTACTGCAGATATGTGCAACCAGAATAATGCTCATTAGAGCTTTGCAAAGATCAGCATTTATTTCTGATGAGGATGTCCAAGCTCAAGCATGTAGTGCACCACAATGTCACAAGTTTAAAGGAGGGTTTACTGAGGCAATGTCTGCATGGCTCTCCAAGATAATGCAGCAAACGTGGCTAGAAGCTTCGTCTGGACAGCCTGTGGGCTATAAGCGACACAGTGAGACAGCTTTCAGGTCAAGAGAAAAATATATGCCCAAAATATTCTATTAAAATGTATTTCATCTCTGAAGTGCTGAGATATCACAATTGAGGAGCTATTGATAAAATTCACAAAGGAAATCATTCTGCCACTGCCTATACACTTAGTAATGACAGAGGTGCCCTGCAACCCTTCTGAAGAATAAATTCTTACCACTAAGAATTGCTGATTGTGAAAGCTAAGTTGTTTCCACTCTGGTCTCCAAAGAGTTTAACCGTGAGTTGGAGGCTGAGAAGAGGCTAGAAAGCATGATGGAGACAAAAAGGCAACAAGTAGAGACAGGCTGTGGTAAGTGTATGGCAGCTATTCCCTGGTGACCCTCCTCAAGGAACTATAGACAAGTTTGCCCTAAACAGCCCTAGGAGTGGGACAAAACACAGGGCAAGAGCCATCTTCACAGCATTCCCATTCCCAGATCTCCCATGAGAAAACAGGAAGCAATAAAGATGTTACAATAATAGTTCAAACACTACCATCCATTTCTATTTGAACAGAATAATGTGCTGGACAGATGGGATTAGCAGGAGTTGTACTGTATAGTTGTCATATCATGTCATCTGACATGCTCATGATTGTTATTGTCAGGGCATTTTTATGCTAGGTGAGAGCATTTTTTTTCAATGTTTTTTAAAGTAATAGAATAATAATTTCCAAAAATCTCTCGAAGATGTTCAGGAACAAAACATGATCAATCATCTCCATTTAGGCAATCACATAATAAAATTTTAATTTTTGCTTCATAATCACAAATTAGATACCTTCTGCCTATTTTTCTGTGGAAGCATGCAAGAAATTGGTGTTAAGGGGATGGGGGAGAGGTGCTGGCATCTGAGCTGCATCCTGTTATATGGTGTTCATAGCAACAAAATTCTGTCTAAAATGAATAAAAGATAATTCAGTGCATATGTCACTTCTGGATATGATAAAGGCTTGATTTGATAGTTATTTGAAGCAAGCTCCTGGTGACTGTCTATTGTCACAGCATTAGATGAGAAGAGAGAGAACAAGTGACTCTTTGAATGTGACTGTAGTAACAAGGAGAGCCTGCAGTCATGTCTTGTTAATTTACCAAGGAGAATGTCACATTTACATTTCAAACTATCCCACTGCAGAGCTCCCAACTTGCTAGGATTATCCTGAGTTTTAAACCATCCAGATTGAGGTTTCATTGTTTACCGAGACTAATCCTTCACTTCATCCTCCCTCCCTCCCTGCTACTCCACCTACAGAAAAAGACAAGAAAATCTAGCATTAAAAGGAATTGCCAATCCTGCTCAGTAATTATGAGATGATTCCTCCAAAGAGTGGGGTGAAATGTCATTTTACTATTCTTCTACTTCCTCTCCCTCCCTTCCTACTCCCCCCACCCATCTTCTTGCAGTCAGGCATCATGAGAAAATTTTCAGTGTGATGTGCAGGGATTTAGCTGTGTGAATCCTATTACTGCTATTAATTAGAACACATTAGCACAGCCAGCCTAAATGTGCACCTTTTAATGTTTATCTGCTTGCTCTCACTTCTTATCCGTATCCTGGTCCTGATTCTGATTTCTCACTGGTATATACCTATGTAGTACTAATGATCTATAGGAATTATTCCTGATTTACATGAAAGAATTTCTCTCAGCTCCCATCTGTACATTTATGCAGATGCCCTATTGTCTTCTCCATTATTCTGCTCGCTTTCTTTTAGGACCTCTTAAGGTATTTTCTACATCATTCACCAGCGGGAACTATCAGCCCATATTTTCCAATGACTTTATTATACAGTGATGTATAAAAGAAACTTGGTCCTATGACTGCTGTTTTGTTGAATTATTTGAGGGTGAAATTCCAGGATGTGCTTTAAATATCAAGGTTTACAGATTTTTTTTATGTTTGTGGTTTACAGGCTTTATTTAACTTTGTGAAAATAAAACATTGATTTATCTATTTGGGGATTTAATTAAAATACACCCAGTGACTTGTTACCACAAGACAAGGGGCTTTTGCTGAGGGTGTCCCTCAGCAAATCTCTTCTATCCCAGGGTTCTTCTTACTGTCCAGGTGGCTTCAGTATATGCCCTAATTCTGTGCTTTCCTACCAATGCAACATTTGCAGTCGGACCCAGCCGAAATGGAGCTGGACCAGTGCTGGATGCGTTTGAAGCTCCTGTCCATCATACGGAGGTTTCTCTGAGAGTGGCCTGTGCTGTTATGTGGCGCCCAAGTAGCACCAGCTGATGAAGGGCGATGCTCCGTATCAGCCTCAAACCTGAAGTCAGAAAGGGAGGAACATCCAGCATTGCTCTCTAATCTCTGCTCAAAGGGCTTTGTACTAATTAAGTTTTGCAACACCCTTCAGACGTGAGGGGAGAGTGCTATGGTTCGAGTCTAGATGAGGGGGAGAGGAGCCCAGTCAAATGACTTGGTGACAGAATCAGCCTACGGCAATCAAGATGACAAGCCACAGCTTTAGCATCTGTCTTTTTTCGTGCTGCATAGAAATGCTTCAGTAAAAGAAAAAGAAAATCTGGATACTTTTAACCACTTCTTTGTAAAAGCCTAACTTTTTTCAGCCCTGCCCATTTAGCTGTTCACCTTGCCTTATCACCAGGTCAGAGGCAAGAGAATGAACACAAGAGCGTTTTGTGTCCACAGCTGACTTTGCAGGTCATCTTGCCTACTTTTAAACACAGACATTTCAGAATTGCTAGGTAGCTAATACTAACTGTTAACTAGCAATGGATAAATACAATTTCTGTCCTTTCACAAAGAAACTGGCATTTTTCAAATTGTTGTGCTTCAAAACTTCTGATTGAGTCCACATGAGTCAGTGCAGTCAGCAAGACTCTGGGACAAGGTATGAAGGTGAGAGCAGGAAGCAAATAAACTTTACAGCAGTCATTTTTAGCACTCCTTAGAAATATTCTTTCTCCTTTGTTCTGTGTTACAATGCTGCTTTTCAGCTGCCTGCTAAAATTTAGCATTTAAATATTTTTTTCTTGCTAACTGTCACATTTGCCTGGTGAGACACAGCTAAATGGTGCACAGGTGTTACTGAAGGAGGTCAGGAAATTCACAGCATTAAGAAAGGCCCAAGAAGGAAAATTCTTGAAAAAAAACCCTCACCCTATATGAGCCCATTCAATCTGTTTAAATAGATAAGCCTAAGCCAAGGTGGTTATTCTGAGTGCACAGCAAGTCTAGAACTGCAGCAGTCAGAAAGGCTTGGAACTCAGGCCTGGAGTGGTTGAACACTGTAAATGCAGCACAAAGGCAGATTTAACTTCCTATTCTGTCCCGGGCAATTGCTCCCCTGTGCTGCTCATGAGGCAGCAGTGCTTCAAGGCCTCGCTGGAGAGACAAGGGATGGTCTCCAGGCTCTGACCGACCCAAGGCTGTTTTCCCTAGGGAGAGGACACCATAAAGCAGGAGGGTAAGGAGAAGTAGCCATGGACAGGGAGACCTCTGTGGCACCAGCCAGCAAGCCCTGTTAGCATAAAGTGCCATAACCACAGCTTCCAGCCCTCCTCTGAGCAGCTTTTAGGTAGTACCGTAAAAATGGCAAAGAATGCAAGTCCAAGTTCCACTAGATCCCAAGCCATCCCTTAGCCAGGAGTTCTTCGTAGAGGTGAAGATAAGCGTTATCATTATCCAAGTAATAATTAGCTAATTAATTAGTCTCTCTCCTCATTGCATTCATCAAGATCATATTTACAACACCTCACCTGCCCACAGAGGATTGTTTTTCACTCAGATGAACATTTTTGGGTATCTGCTGCAATAGACAAGGACAAAGACATTCTGGGGATTTAGCACATGCTTTCTGTGATGAATGCACAACTCTCCCCAACTGCCCCTCAGATTTGGGAGTGGAATACAGCAGCTGGGATGATGAAGATATGCTGTTAGTGGAGAATCTCTTGAAATGAGGAGTAACTCCTTGAGCAGTAACGAGGATGTGCTCGCATTGTTTCCATCAAGAACAGGAATATTTCCATAGATTTTTACTAGAAAATAGGCAGAAATAAACAGGTAGGCTTAGGCCCAGTCTAAGACATGTGCCAATAAAAGACAGATGTTCTCAAAATATATCATACAATATATTTCATCTAGTTTTATAGTTTGTTGAAAGCAAAAAAAGATAAAAGTCCCTAAAAGACATGATCATATTTCATATGCAATGAAGGTCACTGTAAATGACAATTTATTCGTAAATATGTAGAGACTAACCAGGTATTGCAGCAATTTTCTTGTATTCACAGACACTGGTTCCCAAATTCAGCTATGCTTCACAGGAAATGAAAGATGTTCTTTTCAGTGTGCTTAATTGTTTCTGCAAGCATGTTTACCACACAGGAGAAATTCAGTGAGAAAGTACAACTCCTGCTTTTTTCTGTTCCATTTGGCTGCTTATGAGATAAATAATCAGGATACATGTATAGCTTGAGGGACCGATTTGCCTGAGATGGAATAGTTGATTGTATTATTCTAAAGAAATAATATGTAGTATCTCAAAATAATTCCAGCTTGTTGCTCTCAGCTCGCTAATACATAATGTTACTTGCAGAAAGAACAGCATTAGACCAGCACCAATCTGACAGTCCATTTTTCAATGACACTTCTTTCATTTATTTTATAAAAGAGGACTTTTATTAACTGAACATATCTATCTATTCATTAATACAATGTTGTTGTTTTTTCTGCAAATGAAATTCATGTTATTTACTTTATTCCTTCATATTAAATTTCAACAAACACATAACAGTGTTTCTGAGGATTTCATTTTCCTCAGCTAGATGGTGCACAATTAAGTATTTTCTATTCTACAGTGAAAGAAAACTATGCATATTTTTTGAGATGGTCAAATGCAATTATGAACTTTTAGACTTTTATGATATTCACCATAATTTAAGTATCTGAATATACCAACATGATTGCAAAACATAGCTTACTTACATGTTTAGAGCATACTTACATATCTGCTGTAAGTATGGAGAAACCAAGTAATGGTTAATTTTATGTTAATGACACAACACCAGAAATTGAATATGTGGAAGAGCTTTCTGAATCACAGATAGAATTTCTAGTAATTCAGTGAAACTACAGCTGAAAAGAGGGGTTCAATATCTCTTGAATTCTATGGGACAATTATGAAAAATTATTGCTGTTACAAGAGTGGAAAACTTTGACTTTTGAAATGGGGTCATACATGAAGTATAGGATTTGTTGGTTCCTATAGTAAGGGATAATTTAATAGCAAATTCTGGATATCACATTAGAAGTCACTGCTTTGGATTAATAACACAGAGGGGGCTAGAGCAGCAAATGCACACAGAAATGGCCACTGACTATTAATTATGCTCAAACATAACAGACTTGCTATGAAGTTTGAAATATTTTTTTTTAATTTTTCCAAAAGAATTCTGGATATTGTTTGAAAATCTACCTAAAACAGTTTTTAGAAAGAATGAAAAAGTAAAATAGAAGAAAGCTGTTCTGAAACTTCATTAATAATAAGCACAGGTATGCCTTCATAAGAAGTAGCTAATTTTTGTAAGCCTACACCACTCATGTCCGATGATAATTCAGTACTGATTTGTTACTTCTGTCTATGTGGTATTTTATTGCCTTAGTATCCCTACGGCTTTTGAACTTTATTGTACTCTTAAACTTTACCCTCTGAAAGAAATAACATATAAATAAAATTGTCTCTAGTCTACCCAACCTTACCTAGAGATGCCCGGCCTTACTGAACTCTGGCTTGACTGACTCAGTGCCTTCAAGCCAACATGCAGCTCTGCCTGAAGGCAGCCCTTTAAACCGAAATGACTTTCCTTAAACTACTCCTAGCAACAAAGGTGCTGACTAAATTTTCCCTCACCTGACTCATCCTTAGGAAGAATTCCCTTCAGCCTTGAAAGGAAATATCACAGAAATTTTATGTGTTTTTCCAGTGGCAGGGAGGAGAGCAAAGAGATACAATTTTATCTTCTTTTTTAATTAGAAATCAAATATTGTCTTCCATCAAATAGCACAGTCATTCTGATGCAAGTCTGAGCAACAGAGCCTACAGTACTTGGCTATGTGCCATCACCTGCCTTCCAGTAACATCTTTCACAGAAATTAAATGTGAGAACCCTGGGTCATCAGTAAACGCAACCTTGCCCAAGCTGAAGGAGACCTCCGTCTGTTTCAAACAGGTTTTTCCTCACTGTGCAGTGCGGGAAAGGAGCTTTCTGAATAGTTCCTACTGCTCCAATAGCAGATTCAGCTCAGCATGGGGTGAGGAGGCTGGGGAGTTTGTGGCAGCAGGGCACCAGCTGCTGCTGCACTTGGCTTTCACAGAACCTAGTCTGGCAGGCAGGGTGCCAGGAGCCAGAGCAGGTCAAGTGCTGAGCGCCCCTCAAGTACCACACTGGCAGCGGAAGTCTGGGGGAAAGAGAGCAGCTGATACCAATTATGTGTAGGAAGCAGAGATTTGATGTCACAGTGACTAATAACCTTAAGCTGTGGTTCCCCAGGCGTTGAATCAGTATTTTGTACTAGGTAAAAGTCACTGCCCCCATATGCAAAGCCATAAACCAGTACAATGACATTCTACCCGTCCAAATGTGTGTTGTTGGTTTGTTCAGGGCTTGTGGAGTTTTTTAATGTAGAGGAATAATTACATTTTATGCTATATCAGTTATCTCCTTCTACACATTTGTTACTACCATGAATCAGAGCACTGGCTTTTAATACTATAATTAAGCTTGGCTTTTGACAGAAATTTGTGAGTTTACAGGTGATTTGTGCTGGAGATTATATAGTAATGCACACATTCCGTAGCAGCAAACATAATATCATGGGCTAAATTCCTTCTATACTGGTGGCCTGCAGGAATATATTATTTCAACATTAAAAATCTAAAAAATCCTTCTATCCAAAAAATAACCAGTGCAAAATATTTCCTAAAGCTGATCACAGTGCTTATAAGGAGGTGACAGAGACAGGCAGCAGCTGTTGATCAGCACAGTCTGGGACACAGGTGCATTTCCAGCTGAAGTCTTGATGATGGATTGATTACATGTAGGTTGCTTGTTGCTTTTGCAATCTCTTTACAAGGTGAACATGACCTTAGGTATCTGTTGTTTGTGAATAAAACATACTTAAAATTATTTCCTGAGCATATGCAGCACTCATTTTTCCCCCATGGAGGAATTAACCCACTACAAAATTCTTACAGCCCAACTCACATCTGGTGTTGTAGCTTAATGACATCTAGAGAATTAAACTAGTTTGCACATTTAAAAAAATTTGCCTCTTACCTGTCTCTCTCCATTCCCCCAAAACAATCTCAAAATATCTTATTTCATTGTTTAACTAGAGAATAATCATTATTACAATATGTACTGAAGGTGTTCAGCTTTGTGAGTTCTCAATAGGAAGCCTGGCTTGCTAGAGACATTGATTCCTGAGCAGTGGTGATGTCAGAGGAGCATTTCTGTTATCATCAGAGCATTCATGGTCTCTTGGGCATCTTAGTTGCAAGACCCCATTTACTGTTTCAGGTCAGAACAGAACAGGTCTGTTTGGCCAGACATGGGGTACCAGGATTGCTTTCACATAGGCTTTAAGTGGGCAGTGGTGGGTACATGACACATCTTGGTGTTCAGCCACAATCCAGGCCTGCTCAAAGGCAATAACCTTGGCAATAACCTCCAAGTCCAATAACCATGTCAACTGGGAAAGCCTACTTTGACTCACAGCCAGACTGCCTTCCCAGTGCTATTGCTCTCCCTGTTGATTCAAGCAGCTTTGGAGACAGAGGAGTGAAGTTTTTAACTTTTAAACTTTAAACTTTTTTATCTCACTGAAACTCTGTGATGATTTTTTCCACTTTTGTCACTTTTTTCCGCCCATGTTCTCTGTGGGAAAATATACACACAGAAAAACACATACATTTGCAGTACAAACATTCTTCCAGTGACAGAAGACATTTTTTTACTTTCCTTCTGGTGCTTTTAGTCATTTCCTTTAGGCTATAATCTTCCTCTGCACTTTTAAAAGAAGGAACCTGTACAGAAAGGAGTCTCCACAGTTTCACAAGAAGCAATCAAAATTTTCTACTCCTTATAGATTAAAAAAATTACTTCATTGAAGATGTAGGCCACTGTTGGTCAAGACTCACTTATCCTTCTGTAGTTGCTATTTTCTACATGGCATAAAAATTTCTGAATGAATGAGAACTTTCATTCAATGTTGAATTCTATCATTGTTGGCTTGAAGGTAAATTTGTAGTTTTGTACCCAGGGTAAAATATAACTCTGGCTACTTTCATGTTCTGAGCTGTCCAGATTTACTTAGTGTTATATTCTTCCTGATCATTTTCCAGAATACCTGAGGTTTTATTAAAAACAGTAAATGTGTAGAAAGTGTTAGGGGACTCCACTTAGAAAATCTTATAGTCTATTGCTTGTATCTTAGCCAAAATGCTTCCATGGGCTTCTGTTTCGTGTGTAGTTTTCTGTTATATTAAATCTATTTAGTATTGCAAAGCAGTAGGAAAGCTCTTGGTTATTATACACCAGGTCTTCCTTGAATTTGATTTAATGTTTCAAAATCAGCTTCAATGGTTGGAGTAATTATTGACCCAATATTGTCAGCCTGCCAAGATGTACTGATTTGAAAGAATAGATACTTTTCACAGAAATAAAAAAAAATTACCTTTTATGGAATGTCAGCTGAGTCCTTTCAGATGATTAATAATCCGCTTGTTCTATTGAACATTTTGACATTTGCAATAGCACAGTTTTTGCATATATTTCCTTCTTCATTTCCCATGTTTAAACACAAGACTGAGAGAAAAAGCACACGGAGAAGCTAATACACTAGGAAAACTAATTATGTGTCCCTGGTGGGAATTTTTTTTCCCTTTAGTTTAGAAAAAAAAAAAACGGAAAAAAATTTAAAGATCTGCCACTCTATGATATTCCTGAGAGACTCACAAAGTGTGAGAGAGAATAAACAAATATTAAAATGATAAGGTTTTCGGGCAAAAGTTTTGTCATGACCAGTAGTATTGGATTGTATACATTCCTCTACCATCTGCTATGTACCATTGCTAGAGAAGAACAAAGGATAAATTGATCACAGAAACAAAAGTAGAGAACTGTATTGGAAAAAACTCTGAGGAAAATAAGAACTTCACAGGATTATGAAACAGAACTCTTGAACTGCTGATAATACAGGGTGGGAAAACCCAAAACCTTGTAGGATAACCTAAATTCTAGGCAAAAAGTACTGAACAGAACCAGACTGAGTCAGTTCTCCTGAATCCTATGTTTTTCCTGTGAGCATGTCCTTTAGCTTATCCATGAGTTATGCATCCTTGAATGCACTTCAGTGAAAAAGATCTCCACTTCCAACATTCAATGGCCTAGTATCTTTCTTCCCATTAAGTACAAAGGATGTTTGTCGAGTGGTTTGGACCATCCATCTGCAGGGACATAGGCAGACCTTGCTATAACTACTCCAGAGTAATTTAAACATGTTGCAAGTCCCATTTACCCAGCTTTCACCAAAACAGAGTGCATTTTTACAACTAACATAATGTGAATCCTTTAATGAGTAGTGAAGATGATCTATTCTTGAGTTTCAATGTATCTATATCTCTTGTGTCCACTTTCACCTGCTCTGCCCCAAAATGCCAGCTGATCTCTGTGTTTAAACATCTTTCAGGAGGACTTTCATCCTGAATATTAGAGCTTGGCTCTCCAACAATCATCTCATCACTATAGATGTTTGAAATGGTGGGTAGCTGACAAATGAATGCATTTAGTGTATGTAATAGCAACTGTGTATGTACTTAACAAACACTGAGGTGGTTTGGTTGTACTAGTTGATGCTGACAAAGCCTTCAAGATCTTTAAAGGAATGCTGGATAATTGCAAAGTATGGTTCTATGAGATGAAGAAATACTATTAGTATTGTAAAAGCAAGATGCATTATTTTGCTTGCTACTCTTCAGGGATTAAGTATAATGCAGAATACAAGCAATGTGTTTATCTTGATCTAGGGCTTGACTGGAATCTCCTTGCACTGAATACAAGATGCATTTTCCTGTGACTACTATTGAAAAATGACTAGAGCAATACTATTTTCTACAGGAAAAAATCTACAAGTTCTGAGTGCAGGATTCAGTAATGCCTTAGGATGCTCTGACATTTGATCATATCAAAAAAGTGCATTGGCAAAGCTCCTGACAGTGAATATGGGTATCTTCATGCATAATGAACACAATTTGGGCTCATTTTCAGAGCCAGGTATGTAATATTCTTCATTAGCATTATACTGCAGCACTTTCACTATGAGGTGTGCAAGGGCAGAAGGTTGCTCAAGGCATTCAAGAGCTCAGTACCCACCATTCATCAGCTGTAATTACCCGGATTTTTTCACCATTGCAGCCAAGTACAATATATAAGCAAGCATTTCTGCATATATCTGGTTACGAAAAAACGTTCATAAAATAGATTCAGTAATAACAACAACATCATATTGAAATTATAGTGACAAGAATTACTTTGTAACACTTTAAAAACCTATAACCCACCAGGAGCTTAAAGGTCTATTATGGTTAATGAGCCTGGTAGATGTGGTACTATTACAGGAACAAATGAACAGATATATGAATCACAAGAACAGATTGCAGTCTTAATAATTTTTCTAATCTAAACTGAACCAGTATGTCTGTATAGAACATCTATCTGAATGAAACCTATAGTGCTGGATTTGGTGTTAAATTATAGGACAATAGCTGGATACCTACCAACTATTAAAGGGCAATTAAAAGTGGAAATCCTCCTCAGGGGTTATTCCAATATGCCTTGAAAAATGCTTTGTAAAAGTATCAATGATAACTGTTTCTGGATTTAATTTTACAAGTGAAATTATAAAAATGGATTAAAATTCATGCCTTCTGCCCCTCACTGTTCACCTATTGGAAACATTAATGTTGTGTGGCTGAAACCTTCTTATCCACAGTATTTTGAGACTAAAATAACCCAAGTGCCGTTTAGCATTTCAAAGAAAATGTTGCACTGAGCATATCCTCAAAAAACCATCCCATCTTGCCTTAGCCCTCTCAAATGAGGTACACCCAGTTCTTCTACTGCCAAAAGCCAGTGTCACTGTCCTTACAGACACTTGCCCCACCGTGAAGGTTCACATCCTGCTACTTACTGTGCTGAAAGCACTGAAATGTGACTTGGTGTGGCTGCTGGTGCCACATGACCATACGTAGTTGGCACAAAGAGAGTGAGGGGTTTTCTCACTGCAAACACAAGAACTCTTGAATTTATTTGAGTGGCAGCTTTTTCTTTTTTTGTATCAAAATTGAAGAAATGCAAAAACTTTTTATCAGCATAATCTGACTCCTTCAGTTCAGAGCTGAGTACAGACACAGAAATCCAAGAATGCACACAAATTAATATATTGTTACTTTAAGTAGTGTTGTTCATGTTGATTAGAAGACAGGACCATAGCTATTGTACTCCCTGCCCAAGATTCTTAATAGATAATAATTACATTTGGTCATTTTGAATTGTGGGCCTTCTGTATGACTGTAAAAAGACAACCAGGTCTGTCTTTTGCATTTTCCCACATGTTTATTGAATATTTCAGGGTCTTATCCAATATATTCTCTCCAAATGACAGTTTTGTCACAACAAGGATCTTGAAAGTAACATCTTGACCTTACACTTTGTTCATTCAAGGAGCTGAAAGAGCAGATAACGTGTTTGATTATATTTAAGAAGTTATATGTAGTTCTCTAGTCCACGATTAAAAATGGTATTGTAGAAGTAGAGACAATGCAAAGAAGGGCAAGAAAATGACACTGTAGAAGGATTATGGTCTATCATATAATAGACAGAGTAATTGAGGAAACAAAATTAATTCTCTCTGCAGAAAGAAGGAATCAGGGGAATATGAACATAGTCTATAAATATTTCCAAGGAGATAATACAAATGAAAGAAGGGGATTATTAATGTTATCACAAGATGGCTGCAAAAGAAGCAATGTCCTAAATGTAAGACACGAAAATTCTATAGCAGCAAAGATAATAAATAATTAGAAATAGACAATCTTTGTGGGGTTAAAAACCTTTCTGTGTGATATCTTCAGTTCACAGGGTATCACAAAACCAGCTTAAGCATGTCAACAAACCCTACCTCCTCCTGTCAGATTAAATGTTATTGCACCATGGAGACATAGATTAAAAAGAATAAAAATCTTTCTAGCTACAGATGCCTGTGGCTCCTGCAGAAACTGGAAGAGCAATGACCTGAACAAGGCTAACACAAGCTCCCTATAGTTAAAATTTTCTAAATACTTGTACAACCAATGTTCTCCTGGCCCTCTTGACCCCAGTTGAGGGAGCACCTTCAGCACATGGCAGTTTTTCCAGGAAGGAGTCAATTCAGCTCTAAGCTTGGCATCAAGCCATGAGAGTTCCTGTAAATGCACATCCCCCATCTGCATCGGTGTTCTCTGGAGCCTCAGCTACTTTGGCCACCTCCTGATTTCTGGTTATTTAGCAATTTCTCCCTGCCTTGACCTCCCATTCCTGCCTTAATCAGCTCAAGTACTTGTAAATTGTCTTACAAATGAGAATACATATATTCTCTTATGACTTCTTTTAAATCATTGTACTTTCTTCTCTTTCTTCCTAAAAATTAGGTCTCTTCTTGAAACCTTTCCTCAAAATGTGCTTCTGCGGAGTCAGTGCTCCCTTTGTATTTAGCTTCCTAAATTCCCAGACTGACCCAAAAAACTGGCTATGAGTAATAATATGGGTGTCATGACATTCTGCTTTTATAACAGCACTTTTGCTACCATTAATTCACCCTCATCAGATCTAATGCCTTCTTGAAGGCTGTGAAAAAACTCCCACTGACTTCAGTGGGAGTTACAGTCAATGAGTGGCCTTTACAGCAAGTCCAAGGGCATTTATCCACAGTCTTATCTGAATCAAAATCTCACTTCATAAAAAGGAAAAAAAAAACCATCAGCTGATTTGGGTACTTTGTGTCTGTTTGAAGTACAAATGTTAAAATTTTAAACACCTACTGTGAGTAAACAAATTTTCATTAGCATGAAGGGGTAGTTTCCTATTCAATTGCTGATTTTAAGAGAATCTAAAATCATTAACTCTTGGAGAAAGCTAAATTGGTGCTTTTGTCCAGTATGAAATATATGTTTCAAGAACAAGCAGCCTTAAATTTATCTAGTATCTTTTTAATAGCATAGAGTTCTCACTTCTTACATGTCACTAACACTAGTTGGTATAAGCAATAAAACAGTATTCGAACAATCTTCATTATTCTGTTCTCTTAACTTCTTTCTATCTCTTAGAGACATTATACCTTAATACTACAAAGATTTTGCCACTTCACTGAGTGTCTACATTTCAGTACTCACCCCCAGTCCCTCATTAACCAGTCTGCAAATTCCAGATCATTTCTCCTAGGTCATGCCTTTTATTTCCTACAGGCTTGTTTGGTTCTGGACAGTGGCTTCTGCACTTTATTTTGGTATCCAGTGCTGCAGTCATGTAAGGATATCTGAAGGAGCAAGGAAGGGCACAGTGCTCCACACACGCTGCTCACAGGCTTAGTCCTCCTCATGGTCCTCCTCAGGTTGAGAAGGGAAAAGGGAACCTCAGAAGTGGAGACTGCCCTCCCAGAAAAAACTCACACCTAAAGCTCATGTTCCTTCAAAATCCATTTCCATAAGACACAGGAAGCTGATCTAAGGATCACAGCCTTGGCCTTCAGGCGTATCAATGCCACCTTATCCCACTTTGGATACCTGGGGCTTGGTTGTCTGTCTGAGTGCAAAGATCCGTGATGTTTATGCTCCTGGTGCTCAGTAAGGCTTAAATGCTGAGAGTTCAATTTTGGAAATTGCATTAAGGCTCACCTTTGCATACTTAGGCAACTTCACTCTGTCAATCCAAAGTTCTTATTCAAGACCAAAAGGAAAAGAATATATGGAGACTTTAAATGCTACCTTAAGGTGTAAAGGTATTTCTTTATTATCAGAAGAAAGTAGGATTGTGTGCGCTTATGCTTTGAGCATACTGCATGACTATCATAATCTATGTTTTCATTGTTAATTGCTATCATTATTTGAAATATTTTGTTGCTTACAGCAACAACATAATTGCAGGAATCTGGGAACTGAAGAAAAACCTGTCTGTGCATCAGGCAAGCTGGTTGTGCAGTACTTTCAGTAGTAACTCAGTGTCAGTCAAGTTATTCACTGCTATTTTTATTATCTCTCTTTGTAATCACTTTTGATGCTACAACATCTACTCTGTCTCCCTTCAGGGACTCACACTTTCTCTTCACTCAACATTTTTCTTAATAATAAGAGAAATAAATAGTACAGAGACCAAAGATGAAACTGTTCTGTGAGAATGAGTATGAATTTGAACTCATTTTTTCATCTGGTCCCCAGATTTTTGTTGCTTTATTTCTGTTAAATGTTTATACTGTGCTATTGGGAATGAGAGTGCTTACAGATTTTATTTCTTTTACATAAAGCCTTTTGAAGGGTATCCCACATCCTCAAAACATACGCAATAATAATGCCTTGACTAGCAATTGTGCTGAGGGAGGAAAGGCTGCCAAAGGCAGCTGTTGAAAAATAGCAGTATAATTTTAAAACATGTTTTTAAAATGTCTCTTGGTTCACAAATTACTGTCTTCCCTTTTTGTCTTTTTCACCTGCATAAATGAGCCTATGTTAAATCCTTAGGAAGAATAGTGTGTATGAAATACCAAGTGTCAATAGTGACATTGATTTATTTTATAACTAATGTATTACATTTATTGTTAAATATCTTGCCCTGATGCAATGCTTATAATCCTGAAAGATACTAGAGTATTTCCTAACTTGATGTATATGTTGGTGAAATATGATACAAAGATGTGATCAGCATTGGTTTTAAATGGTCGTAATACAAATATGCACCATTTTCTTCCATTGTCATTTCACTTCAACTGTTCAAAAAATTTCAGAAACATTTTAAATTATTTTAAGTAATTATATGAGAACTTTTCTAAGTCATCAAGTAAAACTGGATGTTTCTGTAATTTTGACTCAAACAGCACAGGTCTTGGCACACATCAAAACATCCTTTTTCAAATTCCTTTTTTCACAGTACCAGTATCATGACATTACATTTGTTGTTTCTGCTCATTCCAGAGTTCAGAAGCAAGTGCTACCAAGTTGCAATTCTCCCCTTTCAAAATGGATAAAAATCCTGCTTCCTGACCTACCAAGGCAGTGAGACAACAGGCTTCAAATTCACATCAATTTTATGGTTAGGAATCCCATTGCTGACCCTGGGCTTGGTATGGATGGCTTGGGTAATTGTTCCCCTCTAAGGGAAGACAGAAGACATATTTTCTGTCAGAGAGATTTTAAACGAGATGATGGGTCCTTGAAGCTGCTTGGGGGGCTGGAATAGTTCACTCCTAGGCATACTAATGGATTCTGGAAAGACAGAATTAAGCATATAGAGATATTGCTTTGCCCAGCAATGATCCATGAGGTACATGTAGTACCTGGTTTACTGTGCTCGAATGTCCAGCAGCTTAGGGCAAGAAGCAAAAGGGATCCCACCTTGAGCTGAAAGAAGAAAGGCAATTTAAGATTTTGACATGTTTAATCAGCAGCTGTGATACATTAGCATGCACCTTTCCTTGCTTCTACTGAGGATTTAGTTATGTGGAAAGCAACCTGTGTCTTGTTGAACACGTGGGGTGGACATGTGATGGAGGATGCAGTGACTAAAGTGACCATTAATCATAGAGGTCTGATAGTTTGCTTGGCTCAGAGGGGAAGTTCAGTGCTTTCAGCAGTACACCAGACCCCATCACTACGCTGCCCTGACATGATGATCCTTGAATTAATTTCTTGCTGTTATGATATGCGTAGCCACATCTAGTCCACGGTGGCTGCAGTTTTGGCAGTTAATGTCAGAGTACAGTCATGCAATCAGAATACATTTTCACAGACTGGATTGTAGCTGCAGTCTCTAAAGACCAGCCTTAAGATTCGCCACTTTCATTTATCAAAGGATGCTAGTCACAGATTGCCAGCACCACACAGGTAGCAGCAATCTCTACTCCATTTACTTATCCACTGAATCCTGCTTAAAATTTGTATTATGTAGCAGCTTTAATATTACCTGAACTCAAATGGGCTGCGAAATTATTTGCCAGTACTGCTTTGTGTGTGGCAGTAATGCCCATTAAGTGCAGTGTTGTGAAAACTTGCATTCATTTCATTGATAACAATGTGGTTTTTAGACAGTAAATTTCTGCTGTAGTTAATTACTACCGTTCTGAGGTGGTTAATAAAGGTAATCAGATGGGCTTTTCCAGCGTGGTACCATCCCAGGAATGTGATAGCCACTCAGAACTTGACCGCCTGCTGTGTACTGTGGCTTAATTAAGTATTCCTTAAGTGTTTAGTATTTAACAGCTTGTGATATTTAAATTCTATCTGATCCATCTTACAATGCTTATCATTCACTAAAAGAAAAGGAAAAAAAAAAAAGAAGAAACAACAGCAACAACAAAAATGCAGCCCTTTAAGAAGACAATGCTAGGTGTGGAGAATAACATCCTTGAAACATACAGGACTCTCACAGGTTGAGATTTTCCAAATGAGAGACTATGAAATAACCCTGAACAAAAAGATGTCTGTCAGTAAATTCTATGGGCATAAATAAACTAGTGTGAGTTAATAAAGGAAAGTACCTTTGCAAAGTCCAATACAAAGGTCTGTAAACTATTAAAGCCCCATACATTTCATGATCAGCATGTGAAGGCTGTTTCCATAGGCATGTTTACACATAGTTTCTTCTTGAAGGCTCCCAGTTGTGGCATTCTGTAGCTGTAAGCCATATTTATGTGCAATTCTGCTAATCCCTGGTCCCAGGGCTGCCTGAAGTCAGTAGAAACACTTTGCCTCTGTAGACAAGTCCTTATAAATCTCTCCTTGTTGAAGGATTTAGGTCACTGATTGTCAGTATCAGAGATAGTTCATAAAACAATTTGCAGAATAATACAGCCTTCTCCTTCCGCCTTTTACTGGCTAGGTTTTTACACTAGATAACCTTTTAATGACAGCATTCCATTTTAACTTGACCCCAGAGACAGAGAGAAAAAAAAAAGAAAAAAAAAAAGAAAATCTCCTTCCTTAATTCTATGCATCTTTCACAGGTCTGCTGAGCAAAGTAGTCAAGATTGATGGGGGCCGGTTTGGTTCATTGGGTGTTTTTTTTAATTCTGAAATACTATCTTCTGTGATAGAAACCAACATGTAACTCCCAGAGGGAGCTGGGTGAGTTTGGGAATTGTCAGGCTCATAGCTCTAGTACCCAGCAATTTCCGGTTTCTCAAAACACCTTCACTCAACCTAAGCAGGTCCACTTCAGAAAAAGAAATGTATGCCAGGAAAATTAAATTGCTACCACCAAGGTGTTAATTGAGCAGAAATTAGAGGCAGTTGTTGCTAAAGAAAAAGCTGGAAGCAGTGGAGGCTGGCTGATGCTGTGTGAGAAGGACATTTAGCATCACAGCCTTGACCCAGAACTGTATCTGAGGCAGCAAGGTCCAGACTTTCCCCAGTGTTCCTGTGCATCAGACCTTGTTTGCACAGTCTGAAGCAGCATCACACATTTATATATCACTCTTGATTGTGCCAAATAACTGGAAACTTGAACTGCAGAGATGGACTTTGTTAGTTGGGCCCATCTCCAGTAGAATTGTAACACAAGGTCCATTAACAGCGGTGTCTAAGTAATGATTTAAAACAAATTATTATGATGGATATGTTACCTTAGGCAGTCAGACCAACTGGATGGTGATCACTCCCATGAAGGAGTGAATGATTCATATGGTCTAATATGAATTAATTTATATGTAAATTACTTAGTAATACTGCAGCTTCTGCTTGAAAATCTGTCTTCATTGAAGAAAGGAAAGCATTTCTTGGTGACTACTGGAAGCTCGGTGTTAAAAGACTGTGCCACCTCTGTTTTAAAGGTCTGTCACTGATATTCAGAGGTTCACTTTCTCTGATTCATGACAGCAGTGATTTCCACAGTGTGTCTAATCTGAGCCCACTCATCTGGCCCTCCTGCTTGATGAATGTTTTCCTGTGAAGACAAGAATTGACAATCAATCAGCAACACATATTCATTTATGACTTGTTGAGACTAAGTTGTTGTTTTGGGACACGCTGATGATTTTTAGCACATAATTCACACCATACAGTCAGGCTTCAAGGTGACATGGTAGCTTTTGGTACTCAGACTAGTTAAACTAAGTTTTATGAGAAATTTTAGGGGATAAATTTTTTTACTGCTTCTACAAATTACTAGAGATAGGTTTTTTTGCACAGGAAAATAATATGTTGTTTCATTCAAAATGTCAGACATTTTCAGTATGAATACTGGACTAAGACCTATGATGACAATTTTAGCTATATGCTATTCCATCAAATTAGGTATGATCTAGGTGGAATTTATTCACAGGAATATATTTTTATTTTCACCAACTCCTAGCTCTCGAGAAAAATAAAACTTTTGCTTTTTGCACAAATTTTGAGAGTGAATTAGTGACAGTATTAAGAATATATTGCAATACTTTATTTTTCACTATGTTAACTTTATAAGGAGATTTCAGATTTTTTCCCACTTTATTTTTAATGCCTTATATAATACAATGAGTTTTCAGATTCTTATAAATCAAAATTATCTTGCTGATTCCAACATACTTGTAATGTCAAAATTCCACTTTGCCAGAATATGATATTGATAATAAATCAAGTTATTATTTAATGCATATGATTAAACACTTGCTTAAAAAATCTTAGTTTTAATATTTTTTTGAGATCACTGGATAAAATCTCTTCTCAGAAGTCTGATTTATTCCCTAAATAAATCTCCAGTGGCTATCTGTATCACTGTGTAGATTTGGCACAATTAAAACAAAGATGTCATCGGTTGTTGTCACTATAGAGTCAATAATCTAAAACTTACCCTGAGATTTACAAAGGGTATACTACTCATAGCACTTTTCACAGCCCTGATAGACACATTTTCTCTGCTCTAACCTCAGGCACCTGACAAAGGTCCCTAGACTGGAAGAATAAATGACTTAAGCTTCCCTTTCTTTAGTCAACAGAAATAAAGTGGTGACAGATGGACAGTTTCCCTTTTTTCCTTGAATATACAAGAAGTTAGGCATTGGAAGAGGCTTCACAGAGAAGTGCTGGAATCACCATCCTTGGCAGCGTTCATAAAAAAATGTAGAATTGTCATTTAGGGACATGGCTTCTATTGGTGAACATGGCACGAGCTTAGCACTTGGACTCGATCTCAGAGGACTTTTCCAGTCTTAATGATTCTATGATTCTTTGAATGTTTTGGCATCTTCCAGTGCTTTCTTTCATCCCTCTCTCTCTGTTTTTCCTATCAAAGAAGTCTGAGGTGGTTTACTGACAAGCAAACGTGCACATGATCAGTGCAGGTGCTAGCTTCAGCTAAATGCCAATTTTTACCAGACTTAAGTAACTAGAAAACATCATCTGTGCCAAGAACACAAGTATCTCAAATCTGATTAGATGCATCAGTTTCTGTGTGGATTATTTACTAGAATTTCTTGTGATGGATTTGGCAGAGGGAGAATCTCTGACATGAATAACAAAAAAAAACCCCTCTTGTTAATAACACAATTTTTGCATCTTCCCACCCCTTCCTGACCCTACTTCCATTTCAAAATTCTGTCAGCCTTACAGTGTCATTCCTTCAATGTTAAAAATGACTAGTTCTTCTGGGCAAACTAGCTCATACAATTTAGAGAGAAAAAGAAGTTGTACTCCCATATTTTTGCCTACTTGAAATTTATTTCTTTTCACCTTAGGAATCAAGTAACTAAGTCTCGGAATGTATCAAAGAAGACAGTTCTCTGCAGAGGACCTGGCCTGTTTCTTTAGCTTGTAATAGTCCTGGAAAATCAAACCCACACTGCTCACAAGGAGTGGGCACCTGGTGTGGGGCATGGGCAGGGCAGGCAGGCCTGGCAGTGCCGCCAGCACCAGAAGCTGCTTTTGCTGCCTAAAAGCCTGCCACCAAGGCTGGATCTGGCAGGTGCTTGAAGAAGGACCACCATACCATTCCACAGGGCTCTCCATCCACATCTCTTATCCGGCTTCTCAGTCTCAAGGCAACAGAGATTGGTTGTGCTTATATTTGTAACCCTGAAGTGTCCCGAGTAGACCTCGTACATGGTAGAAAACTGCCTACCTACAAAGCTGGCAAGATCCATTTCATGGGCCCATCTCTATGCAAAATTCTGCCTGTCCCTGTAAAACATCAATCCAAACACAGAATAAACAAATCTCGCATAAAGTTTGTGTGTGCAATGCTGACAGGGATGCACCAAGTTGCTACCCATTCTTCTTTCTCCCTGAAAGCCATTCATTTCCAAGTTTAAGACTTTGATATTCAACTTCTGAATAGCTTTATTGCAGAGTAGTTAATATTAGACTTTTTTGTCATTTCATTTAATGCTACCAAGTTCTTCCCATTTCTCCACATTCACCTCCCTTGCACAGAGTGCCTCTCTCTTTCTCACTTCAGTCTTGCAGCCTTTGAAATACACACCATTAAATGGATACTGTCATGGGATTTACTCCTTGCAGTTTTTCCCTGAGGTTTGTAGAAATTAAATTTTCAGTTTTATAGCAACTCGGGCATTGTGTGTATCTTATGATCCCTCCCCCCATTTTAGGAGAGGAGCTCCATATAATTTTTTCCTTTTTGGATTATTAGAAGTCTACAGAGAAGCTAAGGCACTCTAAACTTCAAAGGGTCCTACCTTAATGAATAAGACACAACACATGAATAATGTAGGCTACATGGAGCAGAAATAAGGACCAATGACACCACTGTAAACTATCTGCAAACAGCAGTGTAATAAAACAAGGCAGAAGCAAAAGGACTTCTGTGTTTTGTGTCTGATTAAATTGGTTTATAGATACAAAATATAATGAAGTCATAACTTTGTAGTATCCTGTGACAAGAAGATACTATGGCTCTTGCAAGAAGGCCGAATGATGTGCTTTGAAAAGTGGTAAGTCATTTTGGAAGACTTTGTTTCTCAGTACTCAATACACACATGCAGAAATGGAGGGCACTGTCACAGTAAAAAGCCTTTTAGAAGTCTAACTTACCATGTAAATATAGATGCATGCAAAGTCACAGGATCAAAACTTCCTTTTATGAGCCACAAGGCTGGATAAGTTACCTTAGTTTTTAGCAATCACTGAGAACTCCTACTGCAATTCCAATTTTCACCCCCTTGTCCCCAGTAGCCTAAGTATTGAAATAGTATTACCATCACAAACGTACTTTTGTTGTTAAAAAATAAAATTTACTCTCGGAATATGTTTCAAAATTGCCTGGGTTTAGTGGTATGTGGTTTTGCTATGTATATGAATGCATACTTTATATGCATATTCCCAAGCACATATTTTATTAACAGTGTAGTAGCTTCAATGAAAATGTATCTTTGGGGTTTTCCTATTCTTTATCACAGACTGAAGTACACAGTTCAATGTATGCTGAAAGTCAAGGCTGATAGTGTTTGTTTATTTACATCTTGGTGCCTTCTGACACTTTTTATCTTTGACCCCAGGCCTTATAAACTTGTAGGGCATCAGTTCACCCCTTTGATATGTGTCTTCATCTCCCTCAGCATCAAAGAGAATTTGGCTGTGCAGGCAGGGGAAACAACAGGCACTCTATTTTGGCAAATGCTGCTTTTGCACTCCCAAGGAAGACTGTGATATATTCTGAGCCCTCTGGATGTCACAAGCTCAGCAACTCTGACAAATAAAACATAGCAACAATCTGACGTGAATTTTATGAAGCCACTGGTAATATTCATCTTTCAGCTTTGTGGAAACACACAGAAATATAGAATGGCTCCTCCTGTCTGCTGAGGAATAGTTAATAAGCTTGAAATAGATAAAAAGAGGAGGATAGGCTAGACTAAAGCTGTCTCTCCTCTGTGCCTGAGTGTCAGTGTGAAGGTGGGAAATACTTTATGTGCTCAGAAGAAATAGTCTTCCTTACAGGCAGCAAATTTGACCTCTAAGAGCTTATGAACAGCTCATCTCTGAAAAACAGATAAAAATGAATTTTGCCATGGGAAAGATCAAGATCAACAAACTAACTGCTGTTATCTGGGGAGCAAATATGTTGAAAAGGCATTATGCCTCTCTTCAAAAAAATTGCTTCAGCTATTTACTAGTGTACTGTGCACTTGAGAAGACCATAGACAAAACTGTGCATTATAGCTCATTACCCAGGTAGTCACAGCACATGGTGAGCAAGATCCTGCCTCTGCATCCAACTTCCAGGACTTTGGCCTGCTGGCAGCTCCCTGCTTTCTGCCACAAAGTTTGATTTAGATATATGGGCATATTAATTCAGTGTGATGGCACAGAAAAGACCAAATTTTGATTCAACTTCACTGTTTCAGATCAGATGTAAGATTTTTGTAAGTGATGTTACCTCAGGGCCAGGCACTCAGATTTCTCATTCTCCTGTGTGAAACGCGTGTTCTGAGTACCCTCACTTTCAGGGAGAAGATGCTGAGACCAGAAAACACCTCTAACCACAGGGCTCTTGTTGATTTTGCTCTCTCTCTTCTCACATCTCCTTCTGTCTCCTTCTCCCCTCTCCTCAGCACCTTGGGGGAAAAAAAAAAAAAAAAAAAAAGAGGAAAAAAAGTTAGACAAAAAAAAAGAAAAAAACCTGTTTGGGTTTGGAATGATTGAAAACTGTCTTCTTAATAAGATCCACTATTAAAAATAAATAAATAAATGAATAAAACCCACCTCTGGCTAATAAGACTGCTCCAGGAGCTGTTTGATAAACATGCAGTTTGTCTATGCAGGATGACAAATCTCCTAGGAACAGATGTTGCTCTTCTAAGCACTGTATAAGAAGTTGCTTTATCTGCTTAATAATGTATCTAGATTTAACCTCCCCTTTGCAACAGACAAAATTCAACAGAGTAAATCTGTCCTGGGATATGAGCCTATTATTAATACAGATCTTCTAACTGCTGTTAAAATACAGTTGTGTTCCTTGACACATTCAGTTCCATTTGCATTATGGAAAGCTAATGCTTTAAGTTGGCAATAAAAATGCAGGGCCTTCTGAAGTGAATGTATTGCATTAATGAATTTTGCTGGTTCTATGCACAGTCTCAATGCCTTGCTCACATACCCCTGCTCTTTGCAAAGGTGGGTAATGTAAATTGTCCCATGATCAGTAGCTCATTTTGCAAGACTCACAAAGAGTAATAAACTCACAGTGAGTGTATCATTTTACAGACACCTTCCTATGCAGAAATCCATTGTTTGGTGGTTGGGGTTTTTTTGTTGGGTTTGGGGTTTCTTTGTAGGGCTTTCTTCCTTCTAAGGAACAGGATTCAGTCTGCTAAAATAACTTCACAGTTTTGCTATAAGAAAGATGAAATTTCTCAGAAATCTCTTTAAATATTACTATTTGTGCTTCATGAGCAGTGCTTTCAGTCTACAGAAAGGTTTAAGATATTTCATCTGTTCTGTCCCAAGCTGTGATTATCCAGGAAACGAGAAACAAGTCACTTTTACTGTCTAATGTTCATTGCATGTCATCTTTTCAGATTCACTACTTCACTGTCTGATGACTTCTTATGTTTAAGCATGTGTCCTTGAGAGCCTTGGAATGAATCAAAAACATGAATGCAGTGGAGTGTATGACATGCAGATACTGAAGGGGTATTAATGGCCGTGTATGTAGATCTCCATACAAAGCTGTAGCTGACTTAAACAGCTCACTTGGCTCTCCAGATGTCCAGGTAAACAGATACTGATAAAAGACCAAGCATCTGATACTTGTCCAAGGTGTAATGCTCAAACTGGTTTTAAAAGCTACAAAGGCTGGCTATATGAAAATCACACAAAAGAAAATCTTCCCTGGTTTTATTGCGGTCCCCTTATCCTAAAGGAACAGCTCAGGGCAAGCTGCATGCAGATTTTCACCTTTCACATGCATTCACTTCAAGAGATAGGCCCCTACCTGCTCTGCAAAAGTGCCATTTTGGTGTTTACACCACTGCTGATTAAGGCATCAAGCCATAATTTCAGGGGCTTTTGCTAACACTGTGATAGGTATGGGACAAAGTGGTGTTATGTCTCATAATATTTCTAACTGTGTCTACAGCCGTCGTTTGTATCACTTCTGTAGCAAAACTCCCTAGCCAGGCACTCCCCAGAGAGTCACAAGAGATCACTTCTGAGTACCAGGAGTATCAGTGTCTTTACAGAACCACTGTGCTTCCAGAGAGATGTGCTGTACTTCATTAGTTTTTTCAAGGGTTGCTTTTTACTTTGATTACTTATTTGAGCTTTGCCCTTCCAATTCATAATTAGCAACTACTTTTCCTTTGTTTTCCTGATGTTGTTTACCCAGGAGGTATCTCCTATCACATACATTTTTCACTTGCTTTTTATAAGAAAGTTGTGTTAAATTAAGCTGTACTAGCAATCAGATGAAAAACTACACCTATAATTAAAAATTATTCTCATCTCCTCCTTAACTCTGTTGAAGGGAGTTTTTTTCCTCTCCTATCGAATAACTGCTTGGTTTCTAGATTTTATAGGTGCTTCCAGTCACAGACATGATTTGTTGATGGCAAGTGTTGGTCCCAGCTCTACCTCTTCTCTCCATTTATTGCCTCAGCTTCTTTGCCCATAATATTCAAGCACTTCCTCAGCACACTTAGGGATTGCAATTTACAGAATAGAGGGAAAACCAAGTTATACCACAGCATCCAGAATGTCTAAATAGCTTCTACAG
The DNA here is from genome assembly GCA_013400975.1 of Atrichornis clamosus. Classification (NCBI taxonomy): domain Eukaryota; kingdom Metazoa; phylum Chordata; class Aves; order Passeriformes; family Menuridae; genus Atrichornis; species Atrichornis clamosus. Next base: position 68,989 of record WBMZ01009014.1, read on the forward strand.
GTCAATTCAGACTAGCCAGCTTCATCTCTCATACTGCCACTTTAGGGAAAGGCAAGTTATGTAGAAAACCAACAGAGTTTCCTGTTGACATGACTCCTAACTTTGAATGCTTCATCACCTGGAGGCAAACACAGAAGTATGCTTGATGTTCTGCCTTCCCAGGCCATTAATCATTGTCACAAGCAATTGCTCTTTTTGTGGGGCCATTCCCAATGCTTCCCTCAAATCATCCACAAACCAGACTTAGCCACCACCTTAGGATTATTCCTCATGCCGTGTAGAGACCATATTATGTGAAGTAAAGCCTGGTTTTATTATGTGTGTAAATTCAGGCCGTAACTGCACTGGGTAATACAAGGCAGACTTATTTATGAAGACAAGTCTTTAACACTAGGTTTGAAAGCATGAAACTTACCTGCTCTCTGAAAAGGTCTTATATATCTAATGATCTTCCCTTGCAAATGTCCTTCCTTCCCTCCTTCCTTCCTTCCACCCTCCATCCCTCCCTCCTTCCCTCCCTCCCTCCTTCCCTTAATGTCTTCACTACAGCCACACTTACACACTGCTATTAAATATAGAATAAGCTGTTCTTCCTACCAGAAAGAGAACAGTTGTCTTTGCAGAAGTAGGTCATAGCTTCCCTTTCAAAACAGGTCTTTGTTGACTGGCAATGGCTTTGCACATTTGGCTGTACCTCGGCACACATCGCGCTATAAAGATGGTGCCAGCACAAAGGCTGCCATCCTCCTCAGACGGTTCCATTCTTGCAGAACCAGATCACACAGGAATGGGCAGTGGGATTTCACTGCCCATCTGCCTTTTGGCTTCAGTGCAGCTTCCAAGGTAACACAATGGTTACACTCTTCAGCCCACACAAGGGCTTCACTCTCATTTCCCAAGCCTACTTGACAGGCTGCTGGGATGGCGCACTCATAGGATCATTTCAGTAATAGAATCATTTAAGATCATCAAGTCCAATCACTAACTCAGCACTGCCAAGTCCACCCCTAAACTATGTCCTTAAGTGCCATCTCTACGTGTTTTTTAAGACCTCCAGGGATGATAACTCAACCACTTCCCTGGGCAGCCTGTTCTAATGCCTGATCACTCTTTCAGTGAAGAAATTTTTCTTAATATACATTCTAAATCTCTCCTCATTCAACTTGAAGTAATTTCCTCTTGTCCTACCACTTATTACTTGGAAAAAGAGACTGACCCCCACATGGCCACACCCTCCTTTCAGAGAGTTGTAGAGAGTGATAAGGTCCCTCCTGAGCCACCTTTTCTCCAGACTGAACACCCCCAGCTCCCTCAGCTGCGCCTCATATCTTTTGTTCTCATTTGGAGTCTGTGAGCTTAACATTTAGCCACTGGGATAAGCTCAGTTGGTTAGAGCATGGTGCTAATAAACAGCTGGGCTGTGGGTTTGATCCCTGTAAGGACCATTCACTAAAGAGTTGGACTTGATGATCTTTGCGGGTCCCTTTGAACTCAGAAAATTCTATGATTTCAGAGAAGTCCCAGTCTTCTCTGTGAGCTGTGTGTGAATCAGAAACTTATTTTTATACACTTAGTTTGGAACACAATGGCCTTGGCTGGATGATGAGATGGACAAAATACAATTTATCAGCTAGAAACTGGATGACAAAGCCACAAAATCCCACGTTTGTTTTTTGTGCACTTTGCATTTCCACACTAACCCTACCCATCAGTACCATTTCCCAGTGACACTTTTTACTGAAGCCCTCCATCTGCTCTGCCCACCCACCAACTCTGTCACAGTCTTGACACCCATCTGTCTTTACATCATTTTCATTGGACTATGTCAAATGTAACTACTTTTTCCAGTAAGGATTAGGACTGAATTTCAGTCATCCCAATTTAGCTTTGTGCCCATAACTACAGTTACCTAAAGTCCCATTTTCTTTTGTGAATGTTTCCTTCTTTTTAAGTTAGAGCTGGATCTGAGATGATGACTAAAAAAATAGCTGAGAAGCATCCTTTTTCCTCTCCTCTCCTCTCTTCTCCTCTCCTCTCATCTCCTCTCTCCTTCTCTTTTCTTCTCCTGTCCTGTCATATATTCCACACAGTATGATGACTAACCTGGGTTACACAGCATAACTTTCTAAGCACCTAAATCTTTGCTAGAAAGCTGTTACAATTGCTGAATAATTTGAGAAATTAACCATCTCTGATTAGTAAACTCCAATACCACATCTTTCACTCAACTGTGATTAATGCATAAGGCCCCATGTTTTCTAAAAGGACAGACTGGGGCTTAATTGGTGTGTGTTGCTGTGTATGCAGCCCATGCAGCAGACTCCAATCCACATTTTTCCTTTTGAAATAAGTTTTACTCCAAGTATTCTGTGGGTGACAAAGGCTCTTCTGCATAGGCCTTCCATCACTGCATCCAAAAGAGTGTGTCTGAGAAGCAGCATTACATATAACACATGGATAGAGAACTGACTGAAATTCAACAAAGGCAAGTGCAGGGTCCTGCACACGGGAAGGAATAACCCCAGGCACCAGGACAGGCTCTGCAGAGAAGGACCTGGGGGTCCTGGTGGACAACAAGCTGCCCATGAGCCAGCAGTGCCCTTGTGGCCAATGGTATCCTGGGCTGCATTAGGAAGAGCATTGCCAGCAGAAGGGAGATGGTCCTGTCCCTTTACTCAGCCCTGGTGAGGCACATCAGGAGTGCTGTGTCCAGTTCTGGGCTCCTCAGGACAAGAGAGACATGGAGCTCCTGGGTCCAGTGGAGGACTACAAAGATGATTAAGCAGACTGGAGCACCTCACCAGTAGTGATTAGTGGTTTCCATTTCTGTTTACGATTTACACATCAGTCTGTTCTATCAGATAAACCATCATACAAGAGACATGAAATGAAAAGTACTAAGGTCTTGGTCATGATTATGTAGCCAGAAGTTTTTCAGTAATTGTGCTAGACTGTGGAAAATCACAGCACTCAAAAGTCATGACACAAGCAGTTCCTTTGCACCCTTACATGAAAGAACATTATACTATAAAATATTATAAAACACCATAAGAAACCAGATGTCCTGACACCTACTTCACCCAAACTCTGTGTCTTTATTCATGACTGCCTGATATCTATCTGAGCCAGGAAAATTTTGCAGTGGTTTCTGTAACATTCTGTACAGTTTGGAAGGAAGGGGAGAGAAATACAACAGTAGAGATACACATCAGACTCTGAAATCATAGATTTTCTACAGGTTGTGAACACTTCTTGAAAATAGCAGAACTTCCATACTTATTTTTTTAGTGTCTTTAAAAGGGAGCAGATTTTTAGCTAGTTGCAGAGCTGGCTTCAGTCCAAAAAGAGGAAAGAGTCCTGTGGCAAACAAGGGTGGTGAATTAACATGCTTTACCACTCGCTTGTGATGGATAAACACAAAAATATCCTTCCCAGGGGATCTTCTAAGATTAAGATTCCCCTCAGGCTTTGACTTTATTTCTCCAACTTGGAGACTGTAGGAAAAGTCACCCCTTTCTATACCCCTTATGCCTCACCTGTATGGAAAACCTAGTTCCCTCTATTATCTCTACTCTCTTTCAAAAACATGACTCCCAGCATCCCCTGTGATTTGCTCCATTTTTTGTCTGGAAAGAAGGAGGATGATGAAAGAAAGAGCAGGGACATTTCACATACAGCCCAGTTATTTATGCAGAGCCCTATCCACAATGAGGTATCTGTCAGCACCTTTTGTCCTGTCAGCAGAACCATTGATAGTCTAAGAGAGAGGAAGAAGAAACAAGGGCAATAAAACTAGAAAATGTCATTCATAAAATTTCCTTTTTTTTTGGATGCTGCTTTATATGTTATTGCAATCCCTTCAAAATCAATCTGAGAACTATTCAAAATAATAAAGGAATATGGGTCAACTTCTGGCTATAAGATAAATGACACGAAAGAAAAGTTCTGAACCTACATGGAAGGAATAGAGACAGTATTGGTACTCTGGATATATTTGAACAGAAACAAAAGGGACTGAGGTATACAGTTATCTCTCATAGACTGATTTTAAGGCAATTGAAGGGATCGAGCAATAAAATATTTACCTGAAGCAGTTTTTCTTATCAGACAAAATGGAGACAATTGAAAAAAAAGTCAATGAAATAAAGTTTTCTTCCAGTATTATTCACTATGATTTCTCAAGAAACAGAAGGAACTGGTGGATAACTACATATCAAAATTCACATGAACCACAAATTGTGGAACAAATACTATGCAGGCCTCGAGTGCAGTGATGCTATTGCAGATAATGATTCAGTTTATAATGGACATAGTCAAACATAATAAGATCAAAAATTTACACATCAGAAGATTAGCAGAATTAATTTAGCTATATAATTTATTGGTCAATTAAATTAGGAAAAATCACAATACATTGACTAAGTAGAGGATAAAAGAAAATAGCATTTTTCTTCATTGTTAACCTCACCTCTATGAGCCCAGCCACAGGGCAGCCATGAGTCCTGATCCAAGTGCACCCACGGGCTGCACCCACAGACAGGATTCCCAGCTGAGCAGTGAGCCTGTCTTGGGAGAGTCCTTGAGCCAAACCTGAAGGAAAAACATAGCAACTGTACGAATGCTCTATAATTAAAAATGACAGGATTCAGTGTAACAAGTTTGCTTGACAAAATCAAACACAAAACAGAATATCAATAGGCATAAATTAATAAAAGACAAGTCATGGATTTTCATCCATAAATATATATGGCTTAAGTCCCTTTATATATTTTTCCCAGAGTGAGTCAGAACCAGATTCCCCAGAGCCTTCTATATCCTGAATATATACAACAATAATAACAGAAAAGAGTTTAAAGACAGGTTAAGAGCTATCCTGAGGAGAAGGATGCAAAAGGAAATAATGAAGTAAACAGGCTCAACTTAAAGTTAAAAAGTAGGCATTTCTGGATGTTTTTCTTTAGGGAACTCTCAGACAGCATGGATATCATGGTTACTGCGGGGAAAAGAAATGAACCAACAAATCTCTCCAGATTGCCAGAAGCAAACAACACTTAGCACTATTGTCAGTACAGTTTCTCCCTTGTGGCTTGAACAATGCTTGAAAATTATGATTAGATACAATTGAAACAGTCAGTGTACACAATAAAAGGCATGAGAGAATGCATTGTTAGGAAAAAGCCAATTAATGAATTTTCTAAGCGTGAGGTAGCCTACAAAAGGTAGCCTTCAGAGTGTATTTAGGAGGAATATGACCTTTTTCTCTAATACGCACAGAAACTTTTGAGATACATTAACTTAGTGATAGCTGTGAGTGCAGGATACATGAAAGTCTTTAACTTGTGAGGAGAGAAAAACAACCTGTAAATGACTTTGACTAAAGGGACTTCCTCTAATCTTGAGTCCAAAAAGGGGCTGATTATAAACTTCAGACCCAGTGTTTGACATTAGCTAAGGTGACTTTTGTTCATCCATGTGCAAGCCAGTTTAAAAGCTATTGTTGTCCCAAAAGCAAAGACAGAGAAGAGGACATGGCTTTTTTCATGTGTTTTTCAATGCATGCTGTAGACATGTGCTATGAAAGGACAAAAAAGGAACTACAGTGGCTTCTTTTTTTTTATCATAATAATCAAGAAATTATTTAGGGAAATTATTATTAAGCTAGTTAAAAAGTAGACCACATATATTTTTAGTTACTGAGAAATACATAATTTTAGTTAATGGTTTCCAAGGTATGTTTTGCTAAAATATTGAATTTCCAGTCTATAATACACTTCTATTCCACATATAGCACTTGCTTTTCTACTAGTTAAAGGGAATATAGTTCCTATTGTCATAAGTTCTAGCTATTGTGTGTTAAAATAAGGAATTAAAATAGGAAACATTTCTATTTCTGTCTTAGTT